>JAUZNJ010034955.1:0-12471 GCA_034780135.1 Jordanella pulchra
GGCTACATTCAGAATGAGTCCAGGAGATTCTACGTTTATGTCTGTAACCGGGTGCAAAGAATAAGGAAGTCATCTAATCCAGACCAATGGAATTACATTCCTAGAGTTGAATCCAGCTGATACAGCTTCAAGATCCATCCCAGCTCAAGCCTTGGAGAACAGCAAATGGCTTATAGGACCAGACTTCCTACTGAGGCAAAACAGACACACTGAACAAACCAAAACCTGTTTCAGCCTAGTCGACCCTGAATCCGACCCCGAGATTCGTCCTACGGTGACTTGTTGTCTAACAGTACAAATAGAGTTTTTTATAGACCCAAGTCATTTCAAGTCATTTTCATCTTGGAAGTCACTGTTGAGGGCCGTAGCTAAATTGGTTCACATAGTCAGACTGTACAAGAAGGAAAATCAAGCGAGCAAATGTCAAGGCTGGCATATCTGCAAAGATCTGAGCCCAGATGATTTTCAAACAGCAAAGCATGTCATTTTGAGCAGCCTTCAACGCAAGAGCTACCCTGAATTATTTGCATGTATTAGAGATCAGAAGGAGATCCCTAAACATAATCATCTCAGGAAACTGTCACCCTACATTGATGATTCAGGTTGCCCCAGAGTAGGAGGTCGTCTTTCACAAGCCAATCTTCAAAGCAATGAAGCAAACCCGTATATTATTCCAAGTCATCATCATCTGACAACTCTTTTGGTACGTCATTATCATCAACGTGTACAGCATCAAGGACGTCTGTTTACATAAGGTGCTGTGAGATCAGCTAGCCTTTGGATCATTGGTGGAAAACGATGCATCAGCTCGATTATTTACCACTGTGTAATTTGCTGTAAATTGAGGCGAAATACGGAAGAACAAAAGATGGCAGACCTGCCAATGGATCGTACTGCAGTGGCTCCTCCATTCACTTATGTCAGAGTCGATGTTTTTGGACCTTGGATTGTAACTTCTCAGCGAACGCGGGGAGGTTATGCAAACAGTAAACGCTGGGCTGTTATCTTCAGTTGTTTGAGTACGAGAGCTATTCATGTCGAGGTGATGGAATCTATGGAGTCCTCAAGCTTCATCAATGTCTTTCGAAGATTCATTTCCATTTGTGGACTGGTGAAGCAATTGAGATCCGACTGTGGAACTAACTTCCTTGGAGCATGCAAGGAACTTGGCATAACTCCAACGCACTGCAACAATCAAGAACTTCAGAATTTCTTAAATGAAAATGAGTGTACATGGATTTTTAATCCACCTCATGCCTCACATATGGGAGGAAGTTGGGACCGCATGATCAGCATCACAAAGCGCACATTAGATTCCATGTTTTCAAGTACTCCAACTCAGCACCTCACCCACGAAGTGTTAGTTACCTTTCTAGCTGAGGTAACTGCCATTGTGAACTCTCGACCTTTAACTCCAGTCTCTCCTGATCCTGATTGTCCCTTTATTCTCACACCTGCTACTCTCCTTATTCAAAAGACTGGGGAGTCCTCTATACCTCCTGACAGTGGAGGTCTTTACAGACGTCAGTGGAGGCAGGTACAACATCTCTCGAATGTTTTTTGGCATCGTTGGCGGAGTCAACACTTGCCTACCTTACAACCGCGACGAAAGTGGCAATCAGAGAAGCCCAATCTTCAAGTTGGAGATCTTGTGCTTTTAAAGGACTGTCAAGCCAAGAGGCACCAGATGGCCCATGGGCATTGTGGTTAAAACCTTCCCTAGTCCAGATGGAAATGTTAGGAAGCTTGAAATAAAAATTAGTTCTGGAGGTACATGTAAGACCTTGTTGAGGCCAGTTTCTGGAGTTGTTCTCCTCTCTGAGAAACACTTGTGGCAAGGACAGTAGTTACGCATAAGGTGACATCTTATGATGTCAGGCGGAGAGTGTGCTGGAAGTAATTATTCCCAGCCAGCAAGTGGCGGTGTTTTCATGTTAAGTTTGTTATTGAACAGTAGAATGAGTCCAAGAGCACATGTATAATGGCAGACACTGGCAATTTATCAGTCTTCATTTAATCATTCTTCATCCTGTTTTGTTGTTTAGAGAAAGCACTGCTAGTAAGTATTTTGTCTTACTACAGTTTATCTATCTGCACAACTGTTACATGGAAACACAGTGGGGGCAGAACACCATCAGTCTGAGGAGTTCATCCATAAACTATTTCTAAGTTAGTGCTGCAGCTGCTGACATAGATGAGCCGATCAGCAATATTCTCATTTACTGAACATCAGTTTAGGACCTATAAGTGGGAATTCTGACAGAAGCTTCTGGGTCAGAACACGTTCTTACAGTCTATCTGCCAGCATACCTTGATGTCCTTCAGGATGTTGGTGCTGGCAAGCGTGAAGCCGCTTATGTCTTTGGACTGTCTCAGGTAGCGGTCCAGGCGGTCGTTGAAGTCCACCATGTGGTTCTCTGTGGAATCGATCTGTCTGAGGGCAGAGCCCAGTGAGCTGCCCCTCCTCTGGAGGTCTGTCTGTTGGTGGCGCCACCTCTCCAGCAGCTCTGCCTTCTCCAGCTCCAGCCAAGAGTCCCCACTGAACTGGGAATAGTGGGAACACTGGTTTGCATACTCGGACCACAGTACCTCGGTCTCCTGCCTCAGGAACTATGGGGGAAACAGAGTGGAGGTCAGACTGTGATTGAAGGCGGCGATGGTTCCGTTTACCCCATAACTCTGCCCCATGCTGGTTCAGACCTGGATTTCTTGGAGTCGTGTGTGAAGGCCTTTCAGGGACATGAATTCCGATGGAACCTCTCTTAAGCTCTGTTCATTTTTGGCCAGCTGAGCTTGCAGAGTTCTTTTACAGTTTTCATATCTAGATATTGCATCAATGAAAACAAAAACATAACCAAAATAAAATGCAGAATTATATGATGTATGAATAAGGAAGTGCAGCTTGTAAAATGGAGGTGTGCAGTGAACGTACCTCTCTACAGCTTCCTTCTTTGTGATGTCTTCCATGGATGTCTGCGTGTCTGTGTCCAGTCTGTCCTCAGACATTCTCTGCTCTGTAACCTGGACCACAAAGACAGCAGCCACCATCAGCTCTGTGTGGGTATTTCTGAAGGATAGAGGGTTTCTGCTTGGCCTGGTCTTACCTCTGAAGGAGGTTGATCACTTATCGTTTCGGGCCCCGCCTTTGTGTCCTCCACAGAGGCTTGATGTATCCTACTAAATGGAACATGAGGATAACCGTCTCTTAGACACATTCTGGAAAGGTCGTTTTTACATCATTTTTTCCTTGTCCACTTTCCTAAACCAATCATGGTTTCTGCCTTTCAGCTCCACTGTGCTGATCACTCATTGCCCTCATCTGCACTGTGCTGTGCCCTACTTAAACAGCTGCTTGTCACCTGCTCAGTGCGAGATCGTCTGTTGCCACAGTCACAGCTTTCAAGCCTTGTTCCATGTTTCTAAGAGTTTTCTGGTTTTCTAATCCTGCCTGTTTTTGACGACAGATTTTTGCCTAGAGAAGAGTCCTGACCTCCTGTCTCTGACCCTGCCTCTAGTCTTCTGTTTACTGGATTTTCATTGCCTGAGACCCTTCTGTGCATGACCCTGGATCTTCTCATGACTCAGCCTCTGGTTGGTGGATTTGGTCCCTGATTGTCTGTCCGTCCCCTTAACTCCCTAAGCCTACCGCATTCACTCTACCTCCCTCCCGGCTGGATTCCTGACCACTGTGGATTCCCCTTTCCTGTTCTACCAGTTTTCCTTCTCCCTGCTGAATCCCTTATACACCATTATTTTTGTAACAAAACTTTTTGATTAACTGTTCTCTGGTCTTGGCTGTGTTCTGGGTTCTGGCTGAATTTGTTAACATTACAAAACCAATCAGATTCTAGGAGAATATTTTATAAGAGTAAAATCCACCCTGGTTTGTGGTATAAATTGGTTATTTTTTGATTCAGTGAGTCTATAAAGCCCCATGCCTTAACCTATTAGCTTAAATTAAAAAACATCCTGATGTCTAAAGGTTGATCAAGGCTAAAGCCACACAGCTCACAAAATGTAGCTCTGTTATTTTAACACTCAGAGATTCACTGACCAGCTTTTATTTGACTTCCATCAGCTCACCTTGATTCAGACTGAGGTGAATCCTGGTCTTCACTGAACTGATGCTGAATGGCAGCCAGCCTCTTCTCACACTCCAGGAGTTGAGTCTGAGCCAGGCGGTGAGCATCCTCAGGACTTAGGGTCCTACACAGCTCTTTCAGAGCCTCCAAGTGCTGCTCGGCCTTTGTAAAGTCAGCTGAGAAGCAGGCCTGTAGAACGATCCCGCAACGCCAAAGAAGGAATTAAGAGATAAACAATGACTGCTTCTAAAGCTAGAAAATAAGCTGACAAACACCAATAAAACATTCCCTTTCACAACCATTGAGAATGCCACTATTATAACTTTATATTGACGCAAACTACAAAATAAAGAAAGATGGTTCCAAAATTATAATGCTTGAACAAAGAGGTGAGCTGAGTTTCACTTGGTAAAGACTTTAAGTTGAATGAGGCTAAACAGAATTCCATCTCAGTTTTTATTTCTCTGGGCGAAACAGAGACCAGAGGCTGAGGACCAAGCTAAATCAGTTATATCTCCCCTGGTATGTGAAACATTTCTCTGTCCTTTTTAGTTCAACTGGAAAACACACACCTTGTATTAAGGACAAAAGTAAATGAAGCAATCCTTTCCTTGAAAACAAGTTGGTTTAACTTTAATGTCCAGTCTGTCAGCATCTGTTCCTTTTCCATCTTTTTTCCAGTAAAGGTTTCCCAGATCTTATAGATTGTACAGCCAACTTCAAGTCCTGTGTTCTGCTCACATTATGATGGATTTGGTTTTGTTGTTTATCTAAACCGTTCTGAGACATTTGTTTTCTTCTGAAGAAGCTGTGCTTTTGTTGAGTCCGGTGTCTGATTGAACTCATTCTGTCTGAGCTCTTCACTTTCATAGTTTGGCCAAACTAGGTTGTTGTTAAAACTGGTCATTGATTTATGGGTATCGACTGTCCGGCTCAATGCAAATAACACCAGGCCATGATGCTTCCACAACCCTATTGCACCTCAGGCCTGATGTTCTTAAAGTGATGCCTATCAAGTCTTTTAGTTTTTCCTAAACACAACACATACATTATATGGAATTGTTTTCTTAAAAGTTTAACACTTTGTCATCCTCTTGAACTATGATAGAGGGGTTTTGTCCTGAGATTATCCCAGAGACTATATACCTTTGGGCTGCCCCTGGTAGAGCCACCAAAGGCAAACAGAACAGACACAGAGGGGCTCAAAAAGGCTTACTGATGACATAAAAGCAAGGCTGGCAACATAGCCCCTTAAGAGCTGAGGTAGAGACTCCTCCTTGCCCCAGGCCTGTGGTTGAAGTTTGTTGGCAAGCACCTGATGTTTGGGTTACCCCACGTTAGACCTGGATGGGAGAAGCCCAAACCAGTGACACCAAACCATCCATTAGTAAACCCACCACCTGCAGTGGGAACCATGAGGGACAGATGCAAAGAAGACTGTGCAGCAGTAAGAGGGCGAGGCCTTGCCAACCTGACACTTTAACCTGCTTTGGGGACGCAAAATGTCACCTTGCTGGAGAAAGAAGCCTAAGCTTGTGTAGGAGGATGAGCAATACTGGATAGAAATAGGTGGGCTCACCTCCACACACAAAAAACTGGGCTCTAGAAAACAGTACTTTGAAAGAGCTGGATTTTCTTCATCTCTGGAGTGGTCCTTGGGGAGGTCAAAGGGCTGACTGGGTTTTCTTGTTTCCCACCAGCTCAGACATCTCTTGTTGTGAATGAGAGAGTTATATCCCTTCACATCCTGGTAGGGGAGAGAGCTCTAATGGCTTATGGGTCAAGTAGTGACTGCTGCCACAGCAAACTGGTCTTACATAATCCAGAATTATGAGCACTTTCTCCTACATGGTATAAGGAGAGTTTAACCAGGAATGGCTTTTCTCTTTTGAAGAGAAGACTAAGTGGAATTCTATAAGATGAAAAATAGGGAAAAGTGAGAAAATATTTTAAATGATTTGGTCCATTGAACAAACAGCTCAGAGAACTTAGTGAACAAAGCAGAACACAGCCACAAGATAAATGAAAAAAGGAGGATCTGTGTTCTTCTTCCCGAACAATGTCACTTGATCTATTGTTTGTCAAAAGTGGACGTCTGATCACGATACTTCTACTGACATAGCCAAGTGCTGATATTACTAAAATACAGAATTCCCATTAAAGCCATGAAGGAACATCCAGACACCAAAAGCCCCATTGACAGGTTCTCATGAGGCATCTAAAAACAGAAGAACAAGATATGGAAGCAAACAGACACCATAAGCTCCGTTCCCATCTCCTAAAGCACACCTAATGATTTAGCTCCTGGAGTTTTACTACCTGTGTGTGACCTTTCATGGAGGATCTTAAGTGCATCTCACTGTCCTTCAAGGCTGTGTTAAAATCATTTCTTGCTACTTCGAATTGTATCAGTTGCAAAAAAACTGACATATCAGCTCTCACATCCTGGACAGAACACAAAATTAGTTCATACATTAGCAGAGGTTGATTAAATACATACTTCAAGGTTAATATTAATTTATATTTATTTGATTTAAAGGGATTTAAGACATTTTACAATTGTGAAAACCAAACAAAATCCCTTTAAACTCTTTCAACTAGAAACAGAAGCATTAAGTTAGTTAAAAGCAGACACAATTATAAGCAATGTTCTTAGTATCCTACCTCCCACTGTGACTGGACAGACTGAGTGAAGAACTCCATCTCTTTTAGTTGTGAGTGAGTGCAGAACGCCTCCATGCCCTTGGCTGCTCTCAGGAACTCATCTAGTAACTCTGGGTCAAGGGTCTTTAGAGTTTGGTGAGGAAAAAGGCAGAAAGGTCCAGTGTAAAGGTCTTTATTATGCTGGTTAAAGAGATAAAACTCATAAACATCCCTCTTTAAGGTAATATGTTTCACCAGGTTCTGAATGTTTCTAAATCTCTAAGTGTTAAATAAATTCATTTACTTTTCACGCCACAAACATTTTTTAAATGTTGTTTAGCTGACATGGAAAAGCTGCTTGTGATAAACTAACTACACATTGTTGCTTTTATGAGACTTTTTACAATGACTGTTACGATTACATGATATAAGAAAGCCATATTACGTTATTTGTATATTTGGATGGCTTTGTAAGTTATATTTAAATTATCTCTCATTTGTGCTTCCAGCTGTTTCTTGGACAGTGTTATCTGTGCCTGCTGGTGAATATGTGTTCCTGTGTTTTTCTAGATATGTCAACTAGCCAGTATTTCATGCGTAAAAGAAAGAATCTTCTTACCTCTTTGGCTGATGCTTCCTCAGCTGACAAGCGTCTATCTTTGAAGACAGAGATTGCTTCGATGATGTGGGCCTGCAGGCAGTGCTTGGCCTCTTCAAAATGGTTGCGTGCCAGAGCCTGAGCCTTTGTGTAGGCCTCTGTGTAGGCCTGAGCAGGAGCTTGAGCTAGACAAGATGTTTCAGGAAAGAGATTTGGTGATTCTGCCTGAATATGAGAAGTCAGGAGAGAAACTGGTTGAGTCTTAGGACCTTCTCTGGGTTGTGTTGAAGTTTGCGACTTGTTCTGCATTGGTTGCTGAGGCTGCTGCTGGGTTTGGGTTGTTAAATGGATCTGAGTTTTTGCTGGTAATGGCTGTGCCTGAAGTTCAGTCTCTAGTTGAACACCAAGCTGAATTTGTGTCAGAACCTCTGGTTGTGATGTTGTTTCTGATGTCATGCTGGATAGCTGTGTAGATTCAATATCAGGTTTGCTCGCTGACACAACCACAGACTTTTTCTGCCCCTGAGGTTCAGGTAAAGTTTGTATGACAGACCCAGCACCAGGTACGTCTGGTGAGTGTACTTTGGGCCATGTCTGTGATAGTGCCACAGTTTCTGGAGTGATACATTTCTGCTCCCTCTCTTTTGGTGAAGACTCCATATTTACAGTAGTGGTGGATGTTTCACTGTGTTGTTTGTGGTCAGTTACAGCTTCTGTCTTTGGGTCAACTGAGGATTCTACCTTTGGCTGATCTGATAGACCCAACTCTCCTGAGGCCATAGATTTGGGTTTTGGATGTGAAGACTGAAAACTTTTGCTCTCTGGGTGTAGCAGGACCTGGGAGTATGTGGGGTGAGGAGAGGCCTGCTGAGGGGGGGTTACGGACTGAAGCTGATTAGCCTTGGTATGAATTTTACTTTGTAGCACTGGTTGCTGGGTTTGTGTTTGGGACTGGCCTGGGGAAGTATGTAGTTGATTCTGTCTATAGAGCTGAGGATGAGCTTGGTGTGGTGGTTGCTGTTGTAAAGGTATTTGAATCTGCATCTGAGGCTGCGAGTGATGTTGACTGTGGATGTATTGCTGAGCTGGTAAATATGTCTGAGGCAGAGGCTGGTGGTAAGATTGAGGCTGTGGCTGGAACCAGGTGTTTTGCTGAATCTGGCCTTGTTCATTATATACTGTATTATAAGCTCCTGTCTGAGAACTCTGTTGGATATAACCCTGAGAACTAATTTGGGGATGTGTTTGAGTTTGAGATTGTGTGTTTGTCAGGGGACTTATTTGAGGCTGAGTACAGGACAGACCAACCACATACCCATGGGAACTGATCTGAGCTCCTTGCTGAGGCCACTGTGGTGAGGCCTGATCTGCTGAATACCCCTGATGATGTACAGTGTCAGTAATCTGCTGAGGGAATGGTTGTAAAACCGGAGGCCTCTGTTGGGAAATAGCTTGATTTTGCAGTTCCTGTTTTTCTGCCCATTGCTGGGATGGAAAACGAGGCTGGGGGTATATATTAGGGTAAGGCAAAGGTTGACCTGTAGTTTGAAGATGTTGGAAAGGCAGTTGGGTTCTGGCTCCAACTTGTGGCCAAGCTTGCAGTTGACCTTGAGAATAAAGACCTTGGTGTAGGACTGATGGCTGAGCGAGAGATGTGGGATCAGGGACTGAATGAGCTTGATAAAGGACTACAGGTTTTGTTTCATCATAAATTGGTGTTTGGGGTTGATTGGCCCCAGACCTTAATTTGACAATAGTGTGAGCTGGGCCAATTGAAAGGGCATCAGATTGAAGGATTTCTCTTTGGTGAGGACTGGTTTGAGCCTGGGAAACTGATTGGGAAGGGGTTTGAAGATAAGCCACAGGCTGATGTAGGGCTTGAGATTGATTTCCCAAATTTGCTTGGATCTGGGGCTGGGAAGTAGATGGAGTGAGAAGATGGGATTGTTTTTGAAACTGCAGCTGCAGGTGAGACCAACGCTGATCACAGGTTTCAGGCCTATCAGTTGTTGGTGGCTTAGGAGAAGGTGGTCTAACGGGAGCCCAAGACTGTGGATGACTACGACGCTGGATGTGGGAAGACACAGGGAGTTGGATGTGACCCGGTAGAGGTGCCTGAACAGATGGGGTGGGTCTGACTGGAGGCCCTTCCTGTGTATGCAAGGGAAGCTGAGATCCGTAAAAAGCACTTGTTTGAGAGGCACTCTGGTTTGGTGGGGGTATTTGTTTCTGTAACAGAGTTTCACCTGTTCTGGTTAGGGACATGGTTGTTGGTTGATAACTATCTGTACAAGAGTCAGCCAGACCTCTGGACTGCACTTTAAACTGGACAGCTGACTGATTCTTAATCTGTCCAGAAGATTCTGACTGATTCATAAACTCTGTCATTGTTAAAGACTGGACCTGGGAATTATACTTGTCTAAATCGGGTTCAGCCTGTCTTACAGGTGGGTGTTCCTGTTTTTGACAGCATTGAATCTGCTTCTTTTGTTGCTGTTCTAATTTTACAGACTGGTGTTGTTCATGTTGTTTATGCTTTGTCACCTTTTGTTGTAACTCTGGGTGTGCCCTACCACTGAATGTATGTTGTGAAACAACCTGGGCAGACTTTGGTTCTTTTTTTAATTGTGACTTGACTTGTCTTGAATGGACAGGATCTTGTGTGGAACCTTGTTTTTGAGAAGCTTCTGGGCTTTTATTTTCTGCTAGGGCTGTTTTCTGAAGCCATGGTCGATTCTTTATGGCCTGAGCCTTTCTGCTCTGGAGCTCTTTTGAAACCAGAGACTTTTTCTTTGTAGGTGGCTGCTGATGTACACTCTCCTCATAGAGGTCATCTGTCATTTTTAAAGGGGTTACTTCTTTTACATTTGCCAGGGTCTGCTGTTGAACCTGACAAACTTTTTTCTCCTTTTCTTGTTCCTCTTGCATGTCCTTGCATGGTTGGGGTTGTTCTAATACCATCTCTTGCTCTTTACTCTCTTCTACTTTTGGCTCTGGGTTGTACTTTAGTGTTTGAAGCTTTTCTTGATCAGCTTTTTGTGAAAGTCCCTTTTGCAGGACTTGTTGCTCACAGGTATCTTGAATTTTCTGATGTATTTGATTGTTGGCATTTTCGCAAACCTGAAACTGGACCTCTTTGTTTACTCTGGTCCCTGTTACAGCCTGTGCATAGGTATATGGCATTGGTGGAGACATCATCTTTTTTTCTCTGCATTCTTGCACCACTATCTTTGGCACACATGTTTCTTTACTGTTATGTGAGATAACATTCATCTCTGAGTGTTGAGTTGACAGCTTAGTCTCTGACGGTCTTAGGTTTTGAGGCTTAGCATTAGCCTTGATGAAGACCTTTGATGGGGGAACAGCTTCAGGAGGGCTCCTGCTTCTTTCCCGCCTCGAACCCAAGCTACTGAGCAAACCAATAGCTTCCTGGAATTGAACATGTTCATTAGAAAACATCTGTTTGTAGCCTATGTATGTGTGTTGATGCATGTAGGAAAACAACTAGCCTGAGACTGGGAAACCGCAGTTTGTACTCGATTCTGCATAGCAGAGGCATGAAGATACTGGATAGGAGTGGTTTTCTGACTAGTCATAACCATTACTTGTAGGTCCTGCTCCTCTGTGACCACCTGACCCTCTAGTTGAAGACCACGGGAAATGATAACCTGCAAAAACAGTACTCCTTAATAATCCTTGTTTTATCAAATAAAATTTAAGTTTTCCTTATGAAATAATGTAGGACAGAATACTCTTTTCGTCCATTGGGCATCATACCCTGACTCTTGGGTCCTGGCCTTGTTGTGTTTGTTGTCGATCTGTTGCTCTTAGCAGTGAGTACAGCTCCCTGGCCTCTATTTCCCAGAGTAGAAGTTCAGCTAGTCTGGTGTCCAACCCAGTTACAATATGTTGGAGCTCTGAACAAACTTTTTCAGCTTCAAACAGGGTTTGCATTACCTGATACAAAAATAAAGAAGACCATTGATATCATTAAGATATTATGCACGGCATAGTAATATCTGCGTATTTTCATTTAGTCTCACCTCAGGTATAGCAAGCCGGAGTTTCTGTAGCTGATCAGGTGGACACTCTGCAGATGGCTCAAGGGTACCAAGATTTATTTCGTTTATCTTTCTTATTGTGAACTAATAGAGGAAAACATCTTAACTGACTCCATGATGTGAGAAAACTGGAAATAAATTGTGTTTGCAATAAATAGCTAATGTATTACCTGTAGCCGTTTCCTGTACACTCGCAAAGGACCTGCCATTGCTTCCAGAGGCTCTTTAAGAATCAGAGTGGCCTCTCTGACCAAACACTGGAGGTCCTGGGAGTTGGCTGTGGCATCTGCACTGGGCTCTGTTGTGTTTTCCTGAGAAAATCACAACCAAAGATCATATGATGAAATGTAGAAACTTTCACCAACATATTGACAGTAGCAACATCATGATCCCTTTCTACAGAAAAAAAGGGGAAAAAGTGTCAGAGTTGACGATGAAGATGGTTGAAGCTAAATCCACAACAATAATGGATACAAATTTTATGATGCTGCAGAAGACTGGAGACTGGGTCAGGATCACCATGAGCAACCAGAGAGAGGCAGATCAAATCAGGTTCGGGGGGGGGGGTATTTTTTTTACCCTTGCAATGTAACAAAATGTCGTAAAGTGTAAGTTGTTTGGATACTTTGGAAGGTGTTTTCGTCCATGAACTGTATCAGAAATTCATGCAGGTATGTTTGCTCTGTTAGAATATATTTTTAGATCACACATCTTGTTTCTGAGATAACTTACCAAACTGGTTCTTTCAGCAAATCTTGCCCATTGTTTGTTGAGTTTCCGCAGCTCTTCAGCCAGCCCTCTGCTGGTCTGAGGGTCTGTGGACTCCATCAGGAACTGGCCCACCTCGTTTAAATGGGCATGCCTGGATCCCCATTCACTCATGGACTCAGATGTTACCTGTTCAAAAGCCTTCAGCAGCAGAGAAGAACAATAATGAGCCAATAGCAAGGCCATTTTTTAAATTGGTGATGTTAAATCCTACAGAGACGATCCATTTTTATGTGGCACTGAGGGGGCTTTTCCATCTAAAGAACTGCGGTTCTTGAACCGGTTCGGTGCCCGTGCCTCAGAACCTCGGTGTCTGGTT
>JAUZNJ010034956.1:0-12471 GCA_034780135.1 Jordanella pulchra
ATCCTGTTGCCGTGCTGCCTGTTCTGAGGACACATCACCTGTAACCCTGTCCCTGGACTCTGTGTTATTAAACCTCTCGTTTTTCCACTACAACCTGATCCTGCCTCTGCCTCACCACCCACCAAACAACCGCACCATGACAACTTGTTTCTCAGTTTCCTTTTGACATTCAAAGTCTACTTGTTTTGAGTGTCTGTCATTTTGCAACATCATTTCCTCTTTTTCCATCCATCTTCTCCCGCTTATTCTATCAGGGTCGTGGTTGGGCCTAGCGTGAGCAGACAATGGGCGTAAGATGGGGTATACCCTGAACACCTCATCAGTCTGATACAGGGCAATGCAGAGACGCACAACCATTCACACACACACTTGAGGACAATTTAGAGTTACCAATTAACCCAGACTGTTAAAGGAAGCTGGAATACCCAGAGAGAACCCACGTATACATGGGGAGAACACGCAAACTCAATGCAGAAAGTCCATTCATTGATGTGGATTTTAATTATCAAACAATATAGTCGAGCTCAGCTTATTATTTAAACTAGTAAAATACTCATTTATTGTAGAAAACCCAGTGGATTGCATTAAGTCATGTGCTTTCAATATTCATCCTACTTGATGAACATGTAGTCACACATGATCGTTGCGTCAATTGCGTTGTTAACTAAACACAAAAGTAAAAAAGTGGGGGGAAAAAAAAGTTTTCTTTTCAAAGACTCTGGTCCAAAGACGACGTCTCTTACGTCTGAATATAAAACTATCCTTGCAATATAATTATAATTTCAGGAACTTTCTACATGAATTATTCAAGATATTTCATTATTTATGTGATGACCTGGTTGTTTTTTGTTATACTCATCTGCCTGCCTCTTTCCTCTCTGCCTTACAAACATCCATTTCACACTTGTGGTTATTGTGCAGTCCTGCTCACAAATTACAATACTCATTATAGAAGTGGCATTTATCTTTTGGCAACAAATTTGATCTTGGTCTCTGACAAATTTAAAATCTAAGCCTATATTCATTTAATTCAGGTCAGCCTAAAGCAAGTCACTGTGTGTTTCAAAGACTGTAGATGTCATTGCAGTAATGAAATATGTTTCTCTTGTCTGAGGAACAACAGTGAAACTAGCAAAGAGGCAGTACAAAAAGATGAAAACAAATTATTTTCACAGCAGGAATCCACTTACTATGGTATGCATTGTCAAAATATATGAGCACATTAGTGGCGGAGTACACTTGGTTTTGCGTCAGCGATATAAGAATATTTATAATCCAAACAAAGCCCTGAGGTAACACTGTGTTTGGGACTGGATGATTATTTAATGGTCTTATAATGAAACCAAATCTGACCGACTATAATTGAGGATTTGCCTTGGGCATATTTGCTCATGTTGAATTTTAAGGCTGAATTGTTGTGTCTATAAACATCACATTATGTTGGTTTGGTGGCAGTAGCTCTGTAAAAAGAGTTTAAAAACACAATGTCTACGGGTTTCCTACACAATGTTCTGTTTTTTGTAAATTGGGATCCCTATAGTTGATTTTAACAGGACCATTACATTATCCTCAGGGCGCAGGTGTCTAGAACAGCAGGCAGGTTTTCCATCTAATAGACTCAGAGAACAGTTGTTATGGTTGTTGCCTATTAGGTGTTCAGAGGATATAAATGTGTTGTTTGTTGTGCTATCTGTGACTGTCAGAAGACAGACAGCCACTTACTAAAAGAGAGCTATCAGATGTGTGTCTGTGCCACACCCAAAGCAAAGTTACCTGCTGTGTCCACTGCTGTGTGCTCTTACAAACAGATTTATTTTTATTTGTGCCTATTGGCACATAATTTTAAAATGGGTATTATTTAAAGTCACATTGTGTGTAGTGGATTTTGTGTGTTCATTGTTTAAATACTTATTCACAAGTTTGTGAAGATATTTTAGTGTAGTTTCAGTTACATCTAAAGCTAATCTGTATCCTAGGTTTATGAACCTCAGGAAAATGTTCACAGCACCTTTTGGTTTATTTAAAGCAAGACAGAAAGGTTAAAATTTTATTTCTTACAAGTTAACAACTGAAGCTGATATTACCTGGAGACGTGGTATAATAGATGCATTTTAGGTTGTTGAAATCAGTTCTTATTTGAACTGTAGTTGCTAAAAATGTGTTTCGGATAAATTAAGGAAACATCTGACTTATCTAATTTGGTAAAGATGAAGTTTGAATGATGAACTGCTTTGGATCAGATAGATGTGCCAGCAAAGATCAGACCATCCATTTTGGGTTTAAGTAGCGTTATCTGCTCATAAAAATGCAAAATAATTCGGATATCTTTTAAAGAACTCTAACAGAATGAAATAACAGATTAATTTAATCAATTACAATCTTTGTCAGATTAATTGAATCAATTACAGAGACAATACCACATTTGTTGGCTTTCTGAATTGTAAAATTATATGCCGACTAAAAGTCTTTAAATTGGTGTAAAATACCATGTTCTGCAATTGAATGCAGCACAGTAGGATCTATGAGTTTCCCTGATGCCGCTCCTACCAGCAATACTACTAATTAAGATGGAAAAGGATATTGAGGATATTATGCAAATTAAGCCCAACTTTGAAAACCTCAGGCTAGAGGATAATTGTTATTAGATGAGACAATCTAACAAGATGAAAATGTGATTAAACACAGTTGTTTTGGTTCTTTTTAATTTTGCTTCATGTCTTTCTTTTGGGTGATTATGTAGTATTTATACCGGGTGGAGAGGCACAGAAAAAGAAAAATATTTCATGCAGAGAATGTTCACTTACAAAGCTGTGTTTTTCGTGAAGTGCAGAGGTTTAGAAGAGACATATAAAGTTACTAGCTTACTTGTAGACATTTTAGATATCTTTACTTTTAGGTTCCATTACTTCATGGTAGAAATGACTGTAAATCACTAGAGCAGAAATCATTGATGTATTGATTTATTCATTAAACAAAGCTTTGCTAAATGTCTCTCATTGTTTGAGAGTCATGATTCGACTTTCTGTGGCAGATGGCCTCTTCTCACAGAAGAAAAAAAAGTCTGGTAACAAAAGTCTAAACTACACACTTAGAATATTCAAAGAAGTGCATCACTAATCTCTCACTCATGCCTGGCTCTCTGTGGTGGCAGCTCAAACAGGCAACCAAAACACATCTATAATAGATATACTTCCCCTTCAGAAAGTTCATCAGCTCCTTGGATGCCCTTTTAATCCTATTCATAAAGAAATCTCATCAATATAGGAGAATGAGTCTTCCTTAGACAGTAACGACTGCCGAGGATAATCACCTCCAGAAAATGTTGATATTGTGGTAAAATCTCTAAATATTACAACTAAATTTTGTAAAGGTTTAACAGATTTCTGAATATTCAGAATACATCCGACTAAAAAGCCTTGCAGTTAAACTGCACTCTGTTAAACCCTCCGTTGTCGACAGTGGTGTCTCTGCAATCAAAGGGTTGGCGGTTCAAGCCCCGGCTCGGTCTTTTAGTGTCATTCTATCCTTGGCCAAGACACTTCACGCGCACTGCCTACTGATGCTGGTCGGAGGACCTGGTTGCGCCACTGTACAGCGTGTTAGTGAGCCCCAGGGCAGCTGTGGCAACGAAGCTTGCCTCCATTAGTGTGTGTGTGTGTGAATGACTGACTGTAGTGTAAAGTGCTTTCGTCAAGTGTCCTGACTTGAATAATATATAATATGTAAGTACAGGCCATTTTACCATTTAACTCCCTTAGCCATTATTTTTTCCTAGCAATAGTTATCTTAAGAAACCCATAAGAATCCCTAATAACTGAGGACTATAAACTGTTTCCTATAACTGAACCTTTACATCTACAGCAGTCACCCTGCAGTGGTGACTGACATATGTACCAACTTCCATTTCATGCTCTCATGCCTCCAAAGTGGAGCACAGCCCTTGAAATCATTATCTATAAAACAGCCATGTCAATCAGTGTTCATTCCTCTAGAGCTTATTGATCTCATAATAATCTATGTGTAATTGATTCAAGTACCTGCCAGCCCTTGGTGGTTAGTGCATTAGTCATTTGTAATACTGCCCGGAGGAATCTCTCCAAATGTGTGAATATGCTTAAAAATTTGAAAAGAAAAAAAATAAATCCTGACATATTTTAATCGGATAGCTCTGGTTGTTTTCCAGGGTTCTTCCTTTTCCTCCTCTGTACTGGACTCACTCCTGCTCATTTTCATCTTCCTCCTACACTGGCAGTCTTTTCCATTTCATACTGTTCATCCTGTGTGTGTTATGGCCCCATAAAGCCAGCACCGAGGGATGCAGAACCTGTGAGTCAGTGATGTGTATCTGGGTAATATTGACCCGCTGAGGCACAGACAGACAGAAACGTATATATAAAAAGGACTTCTTAGGCGATAGTGTCTTCTGGCTAAGATGTGGTTTGGGACCAATTAGCTTTTTTGTTCTTTAACTTCAAAGAGACCAACTTTGCTCTTCAAAAATATCCCCATGCTTATATTTACAGTATTCCCTAATTGTAAAAAATATCGCTCCCTGGGCTTTACTGCTTTTAATAAGCATCATCGAGGTAATTATGTGGGAATAAGATCTATTATTCAATGAATGATCGAGATAAACAGTTTAATAATCAGATAAGAAGTGTGTAAACAGTAAGACTCGTCTTGAGATATTAGAAAATAAGATTCTTATGCTCATAAATGTAATCTTTTTCCAATGGCTCAAGAAAGGAGGCTAAAAAGACAACAACTCTACTTCAGTTTTTTGATTGTTTTCCCTTCATCTAAAAAGCTTTCTTTAGGGGGAGAAGTTCCAAGTGTTTCAGCTGTTTAGGAAATACAGCTTAGCAGATCCAAGCACTCACTTGTAGTGCATTGAGAAAGCCCTGAATGGAAAATAACAGCTAGCCCACAATGTTATATATGTATAATAGTTTTTATTTTGTTTTTTCTTTCTTCCTCTGTTAGTCTTTTTTTTTTGGTTGCATTCTAGGTTATTAAGCCTTTCTCTTCTGCCCGGCAGGGACAAACAGTGCAATTCATCCTTTGGCTTTAGTTTGCTGAATGTACAGAATCAGAATCTTTTATCTTTTAGGTTTGTGCACAAAAACAACAAATACAACTTGAGCTTCTTTTTACTCTCAGTACATTTGTGTTGTTGGAAATGTTATTTGATGCACAATATCTGTATTTAGTACATTAAATAGAATGTTTAATGAATTTCTCCCTTAATCAGTGGTTTGCAGAGTGTTGACTCATAGTAAAAGAGTAAAGTTAGTGCCTTTTAGTTTGATAGAAAGCTCCTGTTTTTAAGAAATAAAATATATGGTACAGATTCTAAAGAGGATTTTGGTCTGGACTTTGCACGTTCACTTTAACAGATTATGCTTAACAATCAGTTTTAGCGCTGGCTGTATGTTTAAGGTTTTTATAAGGCTCATAGGCTCACTCCTCACTCTTTTTTAGCCTCTGACCATTTTTTCCAGCATTGCATTTAGTTACACTGATTTCTCATTTAAATCTGATTAGGTTCCTTGTTCCTGTTGAACAAAATACTTACCACAGCATTATGCAGCCACCGCCATGTTTCACTGAGGGGATGGTGTGTTCAGGACGATGTTCAGTTCTAATTCTACATCACAGAGTATAATTCATCCTTCACATCAGGTGACTTTAAAGACAACTGTTTACTTTATATTTTGTCTAATTTCATTATAAGGGTTTGATTAAAACTACACGGTAAACATTCAAGATCTTTATTCGTAGGACATTTTTGAAGCATTGTTGCATAACAAAATTATGCGTTGCTTTGTCTCAATTGCATAAAGTCCAATTATACAGTAATAAAGTTACGGTTGTATTGTGATAAAATGGAAATAAAATTGAGTTGTTTTCTGATACTTTTGCAATTTCATTTGAAGTGGATATTGCAGATTTACATTTATATTTGTACAAACAGCAACTCTCCTTTGGTGTTCCTTTAAAACAAATTAAAAGTCTTAAAATAACCTTTTTAGTAAAAAAAGACAAATGAAAGAAACCTCAGAACAACAAGGAGAAATACCAGATTTATTCAGGCTGTAACATTTCTATAGAAGCTGTCTGTGAGATATTGACAGAAGAGTAAGCTGTATTTGACAGAGCTCCAATGGTTAAAGATTTGATTGTAATATTTCTATAGTTAAATTATGACTTTTTTTGTCTTTTATGAAGGTGACTTTACTCGTATGTGCCTGCAATATTAACATGGGCCATTCTAAAAATACTTGGGTTTAATCACCTTCTGCTGGTGTTGTGTTATGAATCCAGGGGGGCAAACTACCAAGCCCATATACTTTAATGTGTCCTGCAAAAGCACAGCTTTAAATATTTTTATGTCATTTATTTTTTTCCGTTTTTGAATAGTAGCAACCTATTTATGGCTCCTTGTTTGTTACTTTACAGAGATCTACTTTGACAAGCTTTAGAGATTCTTAGAAAATAGGTCGTATGAAGTAGACGGGAGATGACTATGTTTCTCTGTGGGTCTGCATGATAAATGTTCATTCATAAGTAATTTTCTCTTCCTATCTGTAGTGTTTATGTGTACAGATAAATAAGCAGGAGCTTCACACGTCACAGTCTTTAGGACAATCCTACCATCTAGTGGTGAAATACTGCTAATGCTCAGAAGGATTTCCTCTAAACATGACATACCATTGAATTTTAAACTTAATAATGCACTCGGATAAAAACGGGTTCATCCTAAAGACAGAACACCCAAACCTAAGACATGTGAATGTGTTCCAGTGCAGTAAGAGCTGCACAACCTCCTATATTAGAGAAAACAAACAACTTTATAAGCGCATGGCATAGCACAGGAGAGCCAGCAGCTCTGGGCAAAATTCAACTCTAGACCTTCACCTCAAGAACAAAGGACACACCTTTGAGGACCAAAGTGTTCAGAGTTTGGACAGAGAGGACAGATGGTTTGAAAGGGGCGTCAAGGAAGCAATCTTTGTCATCTTGCTCTGGTGCAACATGACAGACATGACAAAGACTCCAGGATAGGTGTCTAAATGTCTTCAAAAAATGAGCAAAGGTCTGGTCAGCTTCTAATTTAAGCCTGTCTGTGGTTGTCATGACCCAGATGACTGAGAATTTACAAAGGCATACTACTAATAATCATGCTACTAAAACAAAACAAGAAAGGCATGGCATATATATATTGTTAGAGAAAACAAGGTCCTGTATGAAAGGCTTTCAAAGTTGGTTATGTTATAGTTAAATGGAAAGAAATTTGCTAAAATTCATCCTTTTTTGTGTGTAACTGGTGCAAATGAACAGCTGCCCTGGGGCTCACTGACAGGTGCCGTGCACAGGCGCCAATGGACCCTCTGACCACCATCAATAGGCAATGTGGGTGAAGTATCTTGTTCAAGGACCCAAAAACATTAAAAGCCAGAGCCGGTGCTTGAACCAACAACTCCTGCATTCGACACAACTGTTGTCTAGAAATGCTTTTTATGTTGGAAAAGGTAATGATAAACTAGCTCAACAAGGGTCTCTGGGAAGGAAACAGTCGAGCTCTGAACCAGTTAAACAGATTCTACGTTAATAATATAAACTTTCTTCCACCTTTCGTTTAGAACACATTTGCATTATTTGATTTGCACTAATGTTTTATCCATTTTAGATACTTTTTCAGAGGTATTCCACCGAGTATTGTTTCTTTCTTTCTAACTGTTTTTGTTCCTGTTTGCGTTTTTCCTCGTCAGGGACCAGTGACCCATATGTGAAGTTTAAAATCGGAGGGAAGGAAGTGTTCAGAAGCAAGACGATCCATAAAAATCTAAACCCAGTGTGGGATGAGAGAGTCAGCCTTTTGGTGGAAACTCTCAGGGAGCCATTATATGTCAAAGTAAGTCTGTTTATGACTTTATCTGCTATGGTGCTTAAATGTACACATGAATGTATGTTAAAATAGGTCTGTGTTTTCACAGTTTTTGTGTGTGTGTGCCTGTGCGTGCGTTAATGATTTTTTTTTTTATCGTAAGATATAAAAGACTGGCAAGAATGTTTTGTGGCACCTTTTAATTAACTACTCTCTGCTCTTAATTGCCCATAAGCCAAAATATATCTTAATTACTAAAACTGTTTTGCTTCTTGCTTCTTGTTTTGAAGACTTAAGGTTGACAGTTTTTACAGACATCCTATGTGTGTTATCAGGACATCAAAGTGTGGAATTTGGGGCTGTATTTTGGATATTTAGTCTTTTGAATAAATCCTTAATATACTTTCCTTTATATATATATTTTTTTATTATTTTTTGATTGATTGCTAGTCTGAGAATTTGTTTACCGAATAAGTAACTATTCTAAGGAAAGGTACCTAAAGGAATGGCACAAAAGATAAAAAAAATCCCTGAAACATTTGACATCAAAACACACAACCAAAGCACCTGCCCGACTTGCTTGGAAGATAAAAAGATTAATATATTTTTGTTCAGTATTTATTTTTCTCCAAACATAATATTGATCATTTCATTTTTTTTATATATGCTATATACATGTATAACATTAAGATTGTTTCCTGGTTTTATTTTTTAGAGGTTTTCATGCAAATATTGTCATTTTATAAATAATAGGGCTATTTTTGTTAATTATTCAGTGATCACTGCAGAGAAGAAGGAGCTTTGAGCCTTCAGTGTCTCTTGAAGTATGAAGGTCTTTCACTTTAGAAATCGGGCTTAGACCCGCAGCCCTTTTATTCCTACCAGCAGTTGTCTTGAAAAATGATTTCAAGCATTAGTTTGAGCTCCAGAGTTTCTGTTTACTGAACCATTTTAATTGCGGGTTAAAATAGGAAAACTATGAACTTTATCTCTTTTCTTAAGCTTCATTACAACTACTAGAATCCTATCTTCTCATTAGTTGAACATGGTTTGATAAGTGTGATTGTATTTAGCTTTAAATTTGATCAATGTCTAAACTTTTTTTAACCTGCCATGGAGAATTGCATAATGTCAAATAATATGGTTGTGATTTATCTACAAATCTTTCTGTGGAAAAGAGTGTGCGTCATTAGAGGTAGAATAATGTTTGTGCTTCATTCTGACAGTCACTGTGTCTCTCTGTAGGTGTTTGACTATGACTTTGGACTTCAGGATGATTTCATGGGTTCAGCGTATCTACATCTGGAATCACTCGAACATCAGAGGTTTCTTTGTCCTTTTTTTGTTTCATTTTTTTTTTCACACCGATTATATTTGATGGTGATTCTACAGAGAGGTTATAATTTCAAGTTTTAAACAAGTACTGAGGTTTAGTCTGCTTTCAAATTGTTCTTAATTTCTTGTCTCTCATCACCTGGTCGACAAAATTGTAGGACTTTGTATCTTTTGAGTTTTCATGCTACAGCTACAGTATTTGACAGAACAAATAAAGATTTAAAAAGGGACATTAATTTGTAATAACTCCCTCTAGTCTGATATCTCCAAAATAAAAGGATGTAATCATGTACAACCAATTGCATTCATAAGTATCCTAACTACATTGTCTATATATATCCAGACATCTTGTAAAGCACTGTTCAAAAATGAAAAGATTATGACTACTAAGCTGTTGCAGGCATCCACCGAAACAAACAAGCAAATCAAAGTGAGCTTTATTCAGAGAAGCTGTGCAGAACTGAAGAAAATCAGAAAGTCTGGTAAGTTTAAGATGACAGCATCACCAGAAACTCTGTGTGAGACATGAATATCTTAGATTTGACTGTTCAATCCATCATTACGAAGCAGAAGATTTAAATTATAGATGCCAAACTTCTCACATACAGCTGAGCAGCTGAACTGATTGACAAAGCAAAAGAAAAGAGAAGTTGACCTGATGGTTACTCTGAAGACGCTACTGGGATCAAGCACTTGGTTGGAAAATTCTATTGACTGCAAACCCTTCAAGTTAGCATTCTGCAAAGGAAGCCTCCATGCAGGAGTGTCAATGGGAAAAGAAAGCTGCACGAACACTGGATTACAGTTTTCCATCTGTAGGAATGTGTATACTTGACATATACATACATAACCTCTACCAAGGCTGCAACAACAGAGGAGATAAAATGTTTATGAGTTCCTGCTTTGGGAGGCCTTGCATCTTGTTTTTAACACAAGGTCTGGACAGAACCTTTTTTTTTGTTTTTTTATGCCCCCAGTAGAAGGGATTTACGAGGTCTGTCCAAGAGTTCTGCACATAAGTACCTGTAAAGTAGGAAATGTCCAAGCCAGAAAGAGCTGTGTTCTTGTTGTGTCCACTGTGAGTAAAGGAGTATGTACTGGCATTAAGCAAACATATGGAAGAAGTTTCTCTGAACAAATGAGACATAAATCTAACTCTCTGGCCTACAAAGAACTTACACTCTGCATCACTTTGTGTGGAATATTTATTTGAGTTTGTATCTGTGAAGAAACTGATAGATAAAGCAAATTGGGCTGCATACAAATGTATGCCATACTTCCCAGATTCATATCTAAATGTTCATAAAATGCATCGTTTTTGTTCCCTTACATAAAGTACATACCAAAGTCTATACTTGTAACATGACATAAGTTGGAAAGTTGAAGGGAAATAAATGTTTTTCGAAGTTTACCCTAACCAGACATGATTATCTTGTCTTTAGGTTGTCCTTTGCTGCCCTCTTCTGGCAGATATTTGCAAGTTACTTCACAAGGCAATTGAAGAATTACAAGAATGAAATAAACAATTTGAAACCCTCAAGCACGTTTCACTTGGCTCTGCATTTCGGCTTTGCCTTACATTGGTGAAGAATACATGATTTATTTGTGAAAATCGAAATAAAGAATAAAACAAACCCATTTCACTGATGAAGCAGGACTAAATCTTGGTTTAGGCTTCTTCAGCAGCCAACATTTTGTCTTAAAGTTCCACAGATGTTCCCAGATGTTGTGCTTCTGTCTTGTCCTGTGCATCTGAAGGAGATTATGGCTGTTGTTAGAATCCTCCGTAATGAACGGGTGGATTGTATGCGCCTTATGGTGAGAAACTCATGGGTGCATTAAAGTAGGTTTTGAAGTTTCGATGAGCTGTTTTCAGATTGTTTTTGTTGACTCAAGGTTGCTCCCATTATGCCCTGCGACTAAATTGAAATATGAATCTTGTTCTGTCAGTGTTTAATTTCACGTATAAAGTCAAACTGTCTGCTGGGAAGATTGTCAGGGAGATTCCTAGAACCATGGCCCACTTTACACACTTTTCTTTTCATTCTAAGCGTTACAGGCTCACTGAAGTTGGATCTTTTGGGTGAACATATTTAGAGTGTACTGAAATTCTTGAACGTTTTTTTTCTATTTAAAGTCTTTATGAAAGAAATCTAAAGAGGCTATTATGATGACATAAGAACAGTTGAAATTTCTCTTTAATGTATTTTCTCTTCTTTCTAATGTTCTGTGTTTTTATATAAAAATATGAAAATGATCATGCAGTGTTTTGACTGTATGTTATTGATGATAAAGTTTAGCTGGTTAACATTTTAGACTCTCTATCCTTGCAGGACACTGGATGTATCGCTGGACCTGAAGGACCCACAGTATCCTGAACATAACCTGGGGAGCCTTGAACTTGCTGTCACTCTGTCGCCAAAGGAGGGAGACATAAAGGATGCTGTAAGACATTCATGTTAAATCTGGGTTGAGTGTTTGATCATTTTAGTCTAATCCAACCGATGTCCTCCATGTTTTCTGGATATTTTGGCCAATTCTTTTCCAACCGACATCACAATCTGTTAAAAAAACAACACAGTATACCTTGCAAATGTATTCGTAATATTTTTTTTTCATTAATGTCCAAAAGCACAGTTTAATCTCTGAAAAATGGAATTATTATGACTGCAAACCATCAACCTAAACATTAATCAGTGAGAGTATTATTTGGAGACGCTGTGCTCTCAACATATCTGGCCTTTTTGGAAGAGTGGCACAGAGAAAGCCTTCATCAAGAGAAAGGCGGAACATGTTGAGTTTAAAGTATAACACAAACCTCATAGGAGACAAAAGAACAAGCATTAACCAGATGAGACCAAAATTAGACTATTCTGCCTCGAAGCAAAATGTTGTGTAGCAGTGGATGAAATCTGTGGATCACCCTGAACACCCCATCTAACCGGGGAATATAGTGGTGGAAGGATGATGTTGTTGGAATGCTTTTCACCAATGGGGCAGGACAGTTTCTCCCAGTTGTTGGTAAGATAGATGAAGCTGCATACAGAACAGTACTGAAAGAAAACATGATGGTGGCTGGGAAATAGTTGAGACTGTGGTGTGGCAGCTAACATGGATCTAAACAAAAGATGGTTCCAAAAACTATATTCATCTTCAACAACTTCAGGATTTTAATTTAGGAAAAAAAGTGAAAGTCATGCAGCATTTTGTCCACTTCATAATAAGTGCTGTTTTCATTGGAATATCAT
>JAUZNJ010034957.1:0-12471 GCA_034780135.1 Jordanella pulchra
CTTATATTAGCCGACCCCCCTGAAACCCCCGATACGTCTTACAATCGGGGGTGTCTTACTATCGGGGAAACACGGTAAGACTTAGTTGACGAGGCAATGTCAGTGTATGTGTGAGAGAGAGCAGCTACTGTAGAGTAGGGTTTTACTCTTTTAAAAATGAATACAAAATGATCAAAGAGTTGGAATATTGATTATTTATCTTCTCATATGAGACCTTGGCATCATAGGAAGCTGAACACTTGGGTTTCTGTTTGTATTCCTTAGAGCAGTGTCCCACTAAGCTGGCGAAACAACCCTGTCCCCTGGAATGCCCAGGTGGGGACTCCACGCTTAAAGCTAAAGAGGCTGTTTTCATGTTTTTTTTTTATCTATCAACAAAATACAATAATAAAATGATTAAGAGGAAAGATGTCCCTATCCGTGCATAATTGCAGTTTTTACATAAACACACTATATCTAGCTATTTTGTGTCAACAGAATGAAGATGGAGCAGAAGAAAAAATCTGAAAGACATAATAGATATTAGTATTACATAAGGGGCAATTAGGCTAGATTTTTTGTTTTATTGATTTCAAAACTGGCATTCTCTGCATACTCATTCACTCTTCCCAGTTAAATCAATAGGTAGATACACTACCTATATTCCAACATTGTGAATAGGCAAAGTAAAAACTGAGAATATCCCATGTGTATTTCTGTTTTGTCAGGTTTTCAATTTATTTGGGAAGAAATTATACTTTATAATAAAATTCCATTCATGAATATAACTATAAAGAACAATGTATTCCTGAAAAGTCTGATATTATTGTATATAAAAAAATCAACCTGTTTTCCAAAGTTTAATTTTTCTCTGTTTGAATAATTATATGCAAAGTCATGGATACATCAACAATTTAGAAATATTGTTTTTCATGTGATTTAAAGAATAGTCTAAGGACACTTTTCTGTTTGTTTTGATGCAATATCTGTAAAGAATGTTCACAGCAGAATAACACTGAAGTCAAAAGGAATGTATTTATCCCTGTTTGTGTCTGTGGCTGCCAATTTCTGTTTCATTCATTTATTTGCTTTTGAAAATATTTTCATATTTGTTTAACATTTGAAAAAAATCATTTGCTTAAGATGTTTCATTTTTTTATTCAGATCATGAAATGTCACGTTCACTTCAACCAAAAGAACAATATCTCTTAATTCAGGTTACAGATTAATGTTATGTCGCAAGCAGCTTATTTTTATGGCCACATAATTATTTTTAAAACTAATGCTGAAAGATTAGAGACCTTTTCATACTAAACAAGTTTAATCCACATACATCAATGATCCATGGCTAAAATGATGAAAACAACAAACTGCATAAATAATAAATGCAGCTCTTTATCTTGAATTTGATATTTTCCAAGAACTTCCAACATTTTTAAGTCTACCTTTTAAAAGTCTAAAATGTAACAACAAAGGAACTTCAATGATATGTTAAGCCTCCTTGTTGAGGTCTCGCTCTCTTGTTGTCTGAATGAACTGCAATTTTGTTTCTACATATTATCAAAGACAAGGTTTCCTTTAATTAATTCTCTTCATTTCTTTGCTTCTCCAGACTTCATTTTTAAACAGTGAAACACTGAACCTACAGAAAAATAAGCTTTGAGTTTCCCTCAATAACAGTGTTGCTGTCAGTGCTACCCGACAGAGTATAGATAATGTTCCGATTTTGACATTTCAGCTGTCCAGTAACAAAAAGTTTCAACTGAAAAGGAAATCACAAATATCCATTTAGCAAACCCTTTCACTAAGCATCTTTATAAGCTCACAATTCACCAATCCAGTTTTGTAACCAATAATTTACCAGAACGGTTAATGTGCTTCTAGGTTAACTTCAGTGAGCAATCAGGAGAAGGACATGTAACAAAATACAAATGATTCTCATTTGGAAATGATTCAGTTTACTGTTTATGATATTTTCCCATGAGGAACAAGCCCACATAAATCCTTCTTAGCCATAAAGTGCTGTTACTTGATCTAAGCAGAACTTCTCTCTCTGAATTGAAATGCTATGATAAATATTTGAATTAGAATTGATTTTATCATTTGAGAAGCTCTCTAGTTTCACTGAGGCCAAGGAGCTTAGTTATATATAGAGTGCAATATGTCATCCAAAAAACAAAAACAAAGCAAGCTGTCTTGAAAAATCTATCAAGTCTAAAGCTTTGTTTTTTTTAAGTATGTGGCAAAAATCATTGATAGCATAGTATGCCTTTTTAGGTGCCTAATTATAGACTCATATACAACATCCATAGGTGATGTCAATTATTTATTGTCTTAAAAACTGTTGATGGTAAAATATCAAATAAGACTGCTACTACTGATATGTTACTGTATTGCTTTCTGCTTAGTCAGCCAGCTGTAGACATTGAGGATTTCAACATATTCCAGTAATCATTCTTTCTCAAATGCCATTCTAAAGATTGTGGGAAAGATGAAGTGGAAAAAAAAATAAAAAAAACTACCGTCCACTAAAACATAAACTAAAACACACAAAAAAGCAGCTGTGAGAGTATATGAGCTCTCATAGGTTGTTTTAAAGTCATTGAAAGATCATCTTTCAGTGTTTTTATTAGTCATCCAATCTGCCTGCAGCAACACTGGGATGTGAGCTGATATAAATGAAGATACCAGCTTTCAAGTTTCAACATTTTTTACAGCAAACTCAAACAGTCAAGTTAAAGAATGAGTAAGGTGTGGGGTGTCTGCTTCCCCACCTGATTGGGAAGTGGCATTGCTCTCTTCTTTCCCATAAGCCTCTGCATCACAAAGAGCCCACCTCCCAACCCCTTGCGTTCTGCTTGTGCGGTGGAAGATTGATGGTGTCCTGATTCCGGGCAGCCAATTCTAGTCTCTCAAGAAATAATCCACTACATTGACAGATGAGCTGAATGTGACATGACATAAACAAGCCAGGCTATGCACTCTCTCCACCTGCCAGCACTGAGCTAAAGGGCTCACCACCAGCAATGTTGATGAACAAAGACCCTTATTGACTGCTCACACTGCTCTCTGGAAAAAAGTCAGAGGGAAATACAATTAATTTATACAGTTTGTAACTGACTGTAAGAAATTAACTGACTTTTTCTACACACAAATGTCTTCTAGATGATAGTTCTTGTGTTATTATATGAAGTTATACTTATACATTTTTTCTATATTATACTATTTATATTATACTACTTTATACTACTTACATATTATGCTATATATATTTTATCCTTATAATAATTATAGTTCACAATAATTTAAAAATGTTACACACATTTTCAATATTTCAACATACAAGTCTATAAACATAGCATCGGTCACTGACTAATGTTCCATTTTTTCATCTTGTTTTATGTGTTTTTGTTTTTCAAAGCTAATATTTAATAAATGTTATGTTGGAGGATTTTTATAAACATTGTAAAATATTCATCATAAGTTTGTAAAGTCATCTGTTGTAGGCATTCTTGGCTGTCTTTCTTAGGCTTTTATTTTTTCTACATCAATATCTAAATGATATTGTGTCGACCAAAATTAAGAAATGTATGATTGGACATATTGTCCAGCCCTAGGCTTAGGGCTGAGAAGTTTAGAAAAAGCAGAATCATTCAGATGCCTTCCTATGATTAGTTTTTAAGTAAGATGGGCCAAATATTGAACTATTTGGCCATAAACTGAAAATCTATTCGAAAGACTCAAAGTAAGGCTTTCAAACCTAAAGACACATGTGGGCTGTAAAGCCTGTCAACAAGACCCGATTGGTCTGTTTTAGTACTCGTGATAGTAGCCAACTCAGGACATCACCAGATTTCTATGTTGAGGACAAAATTAGTTGTCATTTAGAAATGATTCAATATCAAGTCTAAATATAGCCCTTATATAGAGCTATATATATCATCTAGGCTTTGATTAGTTAAAGGTCTTGAGTCTAAAGGTGGTCAAGGTGCACTCATAGAGTTACATATTCATATGTTTAAAACAGTCTACAATTCATGCAAAAATGAACATTTTTCCGTAAGAATTAGCTTTGTTTCAATCAGTATTAAGTATCCGTTTTAAAAGTGCAAAAGTCGTTAGTCAAACTATTGAAATAGGTAGAGATTTTTGGTACAGTGAATATGATGACATTTGTTCTGTATTGGCACCTGTTAATGCAGATTGTTGTTAAAGTTGAAAACAACAATCAGGCTGAAACTGATCAATTCTGCTCATTTTCCTTGACAAAAGAAAGATTATTTTAAGTTTTAAATTACAATATCTACAAATCCTACCCTAGACCAGTAATCACCAACCCCCCTCCCAGTACTGGTTCGTGTGACATTTGATACAGGCCCTCTTAAAAAATAATAAATAACCTCTGTTAATTCTGGTGGATTTATTTTCTTAAATGGTGTTTTATCTTGAAAAATGAACAGATTCTCTCCATTACATCCGTGTTTTACTCACTCTTGATGTATAATGGCCACAACAATGACAACTGTAAACTCCACTGTCTTGTTGCAACAAAAGGGCTCCTGCTAATTTATTGTTTCACGTTACCACAGCTACAGACCGGTCCATGAAAATATTATACCGGTCCGTTGCGCAACAAAGGTATTGGACCACTGGCCTAGACCTCTTAGAACCACTTTGACTTTATTTATAACCTTGTAAGCAAGCTGAATATCTTGTGGTATTTGTGAGTTCACTAAACCATCAGAATCCATTCTGTACCTTTCCAGCTTAAGTTGTTAAGAGTTACTCCTACAACACCTAGCCATTCACATTGCAGTGTTAAGGTATTATGACAGGACATTAGCTGTAATGAAAACAAGAGCCACTGAGCCCACACCTGAACCAAAATAAACAAGGCAGTGCAGGAGGGTGTACACTTAGCCGGTGCTATCGCATCACTTTTCTTAATATCCATGATTTGTCCTTTGAAAAAAGAACAGCAAGAATGTAAGTTGTTGTGGTTTCTTCATTTTATTTATTAGCATTGTGGCCAGGTGCACAACAGAGGGCCCAGGCGTGATTTGATCCCTAGACACCGGGGTGAAAGTCACACACGTCGATCAGTCAGCTAAAAGGTATAGCCCCTTAGCCAAGTAGCTAAGGTGCATAATCAGTAGGAAGGATAGTGACAGGACCCACACTGTCACACCATGATTGGCTAAGCCAAGTTTTGGTAGACAGACATTAGCTGTTGCTTTGCCCATTCATCTCAGAAGGTCCTGCTGAAGGACCCTCCTACCTGAACTGATTCTATAGGAGCAGTACAGGATTATTTATGTGTGAAGCTAAACCTGAGTGCTACACAGTATCTATCCAGTTTGCCAGGTCATGCTGTTTAGATATATTTTCACTCCTTGGAGCTGCTTTGCACAACATCTGTTTTGTATGTAGAAAGGCAAACAACCTTCAAATTCTTAAAGCTCCTCAGATATCAATTGCTAGTCCAAATTCAAACAAGAATCTGTGATCAGACTGGACTACAATTACAAAAAACACATAAAAACAGTTTTTTGAACAATAAAAGAAGGCTGACATGAAGCTTCTGTAATGGCTCAAGGCTATTAAGTATTTTTGAAAACTGCTTAAAAAAGAATTAGTAGTTCTATTTTAACTGAATATTTCAAAAAGAGCTTAACACTTTCAAATAAGAATAATAATTACATTCTATTCTATCAAAATGATGATAGGACCTTGCAAATGGCCAACTAAGCATTAAAAAGGATGTATCAAAATATTTAAGCTGCTATGTAAAATAAAGATTGCAGTTGCTCACCCTTTTCCTGATTTTCATCTTTTTTTAATCCCTTAAGCCAGTGTGGTTTATATTAATTTAACCAAAGAGAAATGAAACTAGATTCCACCAATAAGGGACCATTTTGATATTCTTTACTATGATAAGTGTCTGTTAACTCCCAATCACAGCTCTGTAGCCTTGACATAAAAATTAGGAAGCTGAAGTAAAAGTGGCCTGAAAATATTGTGAAACCAGTTCAGTTCGGTTCTGCTCTCAAGTTTTTCTGTACTGATCTAAAATATCTTGTAAAGTCTAATCCCAGATGAATGGAATGCATCTTAATGAGCTCATTGTTCATTGTGCCATAATGCTCCCTGAGTGTTAAAAAGCTTTAGAGATAAAAAAAAAAACACGTAATTACTCTGATTAGCTGAAATTCATCATATTGCAAAATGCTGAGCAACAGTGTAATCACAAGCTGTGATGCATCTTGGAAATGTAGTTAGAGTTTTATAAAAACACTGTGCTGATTCTGAAACCATGTACCTTTACAGGTTACTGGAGGAGCAACAGAAAGAGGTTTCCTGGGGATGAAAAAGCAAAACCAGGGGCACAAGGTTGAACCTAAACTGCAAAAAAATAGAGATGAGAAATATCTATTTCGTTTTACAGATGGAACTGAATGCTGGTTCAGAAAATCTAAAATTTTCTGGCAGCGTTTTATTTATTGCTAAGAAATTACCGTCACCTGCTTAAAAACTAAATGCACCCACACTCTTCTGCTCATTTCCATAGTTGTCAAAAATGACTGTAAGCAGCAGAAACAAGGTGAAAATGTGCTTTTCGCTTTAACAGGCATCACCAAGAAATGCCCCTTCCTTTTGAATGAGCAAGCATTTATTTGTTGGTTTTTAAAGGGAAAATATTCACCAGTCTCTGCCCACATTGATGTCTTATCCGACCAGCCTTTACCTTCTATTTTTGTTTTGCAATTAAATCAGCTTTATTTGCGTCCTCATTAAATTGCAGCAACTAATTAGCGTGCGAATTGATGGTGAAAGAAAATTCAATTAAAAAGCAGTTAAGTGACGCCTTTGTGGTGCTTTAGTAAAGTAGATGGAAGGAAAGCGTAGGATGTGGACTTATGCGGAAATAGTTCTTTATCCAGACTTGTACAAAAATTTACATTCATGCCCCATCAAATGTCCGTTCAAGGCTAGAATGACGGACAGCCTCCTTTTATCTATCTTTATTTATATATCTATATATCTAGATATATAGATATATAATCTAAAAACAACCTAAAATTCATCATGAGCTGATGAATATGATAGAAAATGTGCATTTGAGCGGATTTATTCATTGCCTGAACATGAAATCTACAAATCTAGTAGTTTTAACTACAAAGGAACTGAATTCTTCCTATGTTTGACTTCCACATGGAATCATGATTGCCTTAAAAACTGTCAGTTTATGTGGGCCATAGTAAATGCTTTCTGGTGTGTCTTTATCAAGCAACCTTGCCCTTCAAGGTAATGAGAACAAATCCCTTTAAAGATTCGCCCATAACTTCCTGATCATCCAGGTGCTAAGCAACACTCTTCAGAGCAGACCTATTTCCCCCCAACTTGTGGTAGGGAACCCCTCCCTCATCTTGTTGTCTGTCGGTCCCTCAGATGAGTTGTCACGGATCAGATGAGACAATTTGTCATGGATTAGTGGACTTAAATGTCTGTGTGATAGTGGAAGCTCTCACCTAAAAATGTTGGAATCCTATTACTCTCCTTTGAAAGCCTATGAGACAAAAGAAAGAAGTGTAGGCTGGTCAGGTACTGTCTGTGTGCTGTTTCTAGATTTACTTATTATCCCACAATCATGTGTTCACTAATAATGAGCTCCACTGCTGTGTTTAAACTGGAAAATGACACACTGCTAATTGTTTCCTAATTATGCAGTGCCTCATTTTTGAAATGGAACTAAGCCCCATAAATAAGTCAATAAATCGTTTGCATCAAAATACTTTACTCAGACGTATGTGTGTATAGCCTTGTATTCTATTTATTCTTTTTTGTGAAAAACTTGAAATTAGCATCAGTTTACTTCTCCAAACCATTAACTTTGATGATGTAATTTCTTCCATGGTCACAGGAGCATTAGATCCAACACCTAGAAATACAAACTGTTGCAACAAACATTTGCTGACTCCTAGGGGCTCAGCAAATTCTTGCATGTATTCAAGAGTGTTACAAAATCACTTGCCTGAACCTGAATGAGCACCTTTGAGGTGAATCAAAATGGAAACAGACCTTCTCACAGAGCCTTTGTGTTAGACTTTGCATTTGCATTACTTGGAGGTGATCAACAATTCAATTAAAAGTACTTAAAAACCTTATAAAAAGGCTAGTTTAGAAGGTTGGACTAAAATCCTATTAAACCCTTTCGAATTACAAATCGTGTGTCACTCACCTTCATGTGTGTGTTAAGGCAGGCAAGTGAATACTTTTAGTCACTTTTTTCACAGTTTAATACGGCCTTTAACAGCAACACATTAATTATGGAAAACAAATTAATTTTACAGAAACTATTATGAACAAAAGCACTAGCTGCAAAAATTATTGGCAATCCTTAAATATTCTATACAGCCCTTTCTCAGAGTAACGATACTTAATCTTGTAAAATTTAAAGTTGGAGTACATAAAGAGGGATATTTAGTCGTTCTTCTTTGATAAATGATTAATGTGTGTGTGTTTTTTTTAATTTAAAGTCTTCCTTATGCATTTTGAACAGAACCTGGTCCACAACATCCCAGATCTGTTGTGCTCTTGCTTCTTTAGTTTAGTTTAGGCTTTATATTTGTGATTAGTGGAAAGAAACAGTTTTACTTTTGCAATAAATATAATCATATCTTGACACCATTTCATGGTTAAGCTTTAAGATGTCACTCTTAGCTGCAGTTCTGTAAAAGGGAACTTTGATCATGTTTTTACTTGCGTTGTTCTGCTGCATACTGGGCATATTGGTATGACAAATATCCAGTCTTGTACAGCCTGTTAGACAGTGGCTGGGAGAAAAAGGCCTCTGTTTTCTTCCATATTTACCCCAGGGATACAGAAAGACAAAGATAACCTACTACAACTTTTCTGGAAACTTAAAACAGTAAAGTATAAATCATCTGGAGAGGATCATCATACACAGGGAACTATGCAAAAACCAAAAAGAAAGGACTGAGCCAGGATCATCTTGCTGAAAGTAAAATAGTAGGCAACTGCTACACTCTGCAGCCGTAGCTACATGCAGCGCATTCATTATAAAGGTTAACTCACTCTATAACACTGTCATCTCTTTTTAATGTGGTATCTTATGCAGTTTTTTTTATTACCTGTGGGCTCCTCAAGCCCAACAGTAGCATCTCACTAAAGTCAAATAGCTTGTTAATGTTAATGGGGCAAAGAGACATGTTGCTAGCTGATTGTGATGCAAAAGAGCATCACAATGCAGCAAGATGTAAAACAAAAATTATTCATTCAGTATTTTATAGCTGAGGGCTAACCTCTTTTAAGTAGCTGATTTATCAACCAAGCGATGTAAGGATGGTTTCTGATGGAAACTGGACAACAATTCTTGCTTTGCTAGGATGTGAACATTCACAGCTTGGGAAAAGTAATCATCAGGCCAGAAATAGATGCTTCCAATTCACAGCGGACTCACAAAAGAAAAAAAAAGTTGTTTTTTTCCTTTATTTATGTTATATAAGTTTTAGACAATCCAAAAAAAAATACAGCGGCATTGCAAAGAGTAACCCTTGCTTCTGCTCTCAATTGATCCATTCTTTCACTGACAGTTTATAGTCTTAAATATTTATAGTTAAGAATCAGTATTTCTGCTTTAAGCCAGCCATTAAAGGGATTTATTAACTGACTTGGCTGTATGTCTCTGCTTAACAGAGCCTTACAGTATGATGTCTCCCAGCTTATTTTCCTGGTTTTCTAGCTTGCAGTTTTGTTATTTTGACTCAGGGTTTCCAGAATGTTGTTTCAGCAGCAGTAGGCAGCACTTTTTCACTGTATGTTCTCCTGCAAAGCACCAAACAGCAAACAAGCAGTATTTGTAAGGAGCCAGTAAATATAATGTAGTTTTTGGCAGCTGAAGAGAAAGATATTTGAAGTCTCACAAAATTATCCGAAACATTTCATATATTAATTCTATTTTTTAATACTAATAGCCTGAGTTTACAGCCAAGGATAGGATGCTTTCTCAGTTGGGTCCAGGGATTCACTCAGCCAAGCCCTGACAGAAGACACAAATGGATTACGGGGTTTGGAATTATGGAAACAGAAATCCTCCTGCTTGAATATTTCCCAACTTGTCAAGTAAATGATTGAATGTCTGTCTAAATTTTCCACCCGGGAAAGCTCTGTCAGCGTTAGGCAAGGTCTATTTGTCCTGTCTGATGTGTCTGGCTGAATCTATGTGGCTGCTGTGCCCAGACAGAGGCATATTGTCTTATTGCTGCCTCGTATGACAGCAGATGCTCTAATAATGGAAGTTAGGTTAGGATGTCACAGCTAAATGTTTGTCGTGGTGCGGCTGGACTGGATGCGACACTTGATACGGATGCAGCCAAATGCCTTAGTAAACGGACGGGAAGTCTTATTTTAATCGGCTTCGACCACCCCGTTACGTGCTGAGTTGTGTGTCCTGGTTTTAATATGCCACTCACTCACACTGTACTGTGACAGACTGTTGAAAATGGAGGAGGACAATTAGCATCCACAGGCTGCGCCGTGTATCTTCATTTGCCACAGTAACTCCAGCACATGTCAGGCTTAGTGAACACGGCTCGGCGCCCCAGTGGCTGTTGGGCAGGAGAGTGAGAGAATGACGGATGAGGTGGCACCTGCATGTGTCAGTCTCTAGCCTAATGACCCACAGGATCTTTGTCTTTCTCACTGTCTTGACTATTACTGCACTTCCTCTCTTTGTTCTTGTCGGGCTCTGGACTTGTCTTTGTCTAATCTTATGGTACACTTGCGCTCTCTACAAGCTGCCTTACATTTTGGTCTTCTGTGTGACACTTTCTTTAGGTTTGCAGCCTTTACTCTCAGGAAAAGATCATTTTGTTCTTAGGCAGCAAAGCAGGCAGCGGATTCGTTTCTCCCTTTTCCCCACATGCCGGAGGTTTAGGTGGTTTGAGACACTAAGCTTTTCCAAAGAAAAGACCTTTTGACCTGCTTTGTCTTAGTTTAGTGAGCTTGGTGAAAATGTGGATTAAATGCCTCTCTGAGGATTTTTTCTCCCTCCTTCCTCTTTTACCTGAAGGCATCCACAATGCAGTATGAGAAATTTGCTAGAACTGAGCTGATAGAACTGAATTCAGCACAGATTCTGTCTTTGATCATAAGATTTTTTTTTCCCCTCTGTGTGCATTTCATTCGTCACAAATGAACAAAATGCAAGGCATGTCTGCATGATTAGAGTGCTTGAACTGTACCGATGCATAACCATATTCATTACCACATTTTTCTTACTATCGTTTCTTTTCTCCTTATATGCTTGTGGATATAACATTAAATGCCTTTGAACGTAATCTTCTCTCTGAAACATAAATGAAGCTTTTTATGTTGAAGCACTTTGACATTTACAATCTACTTTCTAAACTGAGATGAACTCTAATCTCATGCATCTTAGACTATTGTGTTTTGCAAAGATATCCATATCCACAGAGTATCTTTATGTTTTGTCACACTCCATCAGAAGCTTAAGCCCTACTGGGTTTCATGCTTTAGACCAACTCAGAGTAATGCATAAGTCTGAAGTGGAAGAAAAGTGAGGCATTGTTTTAAAATCTCTTTGTAAATAGAAATCCAAAAACACTGAAATGCATTTTAAGCAGCCCTTCTTAAATTCTACATTAGTAAGTGGAACCAATGTAAGATGTAATATCAGTGTAAATGGAGCTGTTCAGCAAAGCATCCAGAGGTTTGTTAGAGAGCGTTGGTGTGCCTTAAACATCTCTCAAACCACATTTTAGTTTAACTATTGGCATGGACATCTATAGAGCTACCAGGAAGGGGTGGGGAAAAGTGCATTAATCAAAAAACTAACCAAGAGGTCCAAAGTTTATGTGAATTACATGCAGAAATCCTAACCTGGCCAGCTTTACTAATTTATGTATACACATCATATTAGACTAGATAGGAGTAGATAGAACCTGATTTCAAAGGCGGTGCTTATAGGGTCAAGGGAAAGCAATTTATCATCAGTGAGATAACTGAATGTGACGCAAAAAAACCCATCAGGTTTTAGTTTTTGTTCTTTTGTTAAGAAAAGCTCTTACAGAAGCCAGTTGTTGAAATTTTAACAACAAAACGTCTCATTCAGGACATAATAAAGGGCATCAATAAAGCAGTGCCTCATTGCAAATGCTATCTTGACTGTTATGGTTACGGAAGCTCTGTTACATTATGTGCCATCCTCCTGTGCTTTATTTGGTCCAATCTGTTCTAGACTGTTTTAGAGTATTGAGCTTTACCAGACTGACGTATGCCCCATGTAAATCACCCTGCCTGGCCAGGCTGCAGAAATCTACCATTCAGTTGTAAACTCTGTCTCCTCGTTTCTTTCTTGAAGTGTATCTCTTAGTGTCTAGGCCTGTCGCGATAAACGATAAATCAATTAATCGCACAATAAATAAAAACTATCGACGTCATTTAATTTAT
>JAUZNJ010034958.1:0-37168 GCA_034780135.1 Jordanella pulchra
TGCACCCATTGTCAGACCCTATGCTGGTGCAGTGGGTCCTGGGTTCCTCCTGGTGCACGACAATGCCTGGCCTCATGAAGGAATTGACACCATTGATTTGCCCCCCCACGCTCTCCTGACCTAAATCCAGTCGAAAACCTCTGGGACCTTTTAAAAAGGGTTTTGGAGACCAGGTGTTTATTTTACATTACCTGTACCACAGAGGTATTGTCAGATTTACAATGTAGCCAATATTTTCCCATTTTGTCACATTGCAACCTCAAATCTAAGCACTGATCAAAAAATAAGCAATACCTCATCAAGATTAGTGTATTTGCCCCTTAATTTAAGCAGGTTAACAACACATTATGCCTATGGAATAAGTATGTTACCCTTAAAATAAGATAATTAGATTAATATTGAGTTGTTTTTTTCCTGTTTCAACTGTAAATCATCTTAATCAATTGATAATAGTTCTACTTACCTGCTCAAGTCAAGAAAAAGGACACTTGTTTTAAGGAAAAACGACTTGCGTATATTTCAGTTTTTACAGTTAAGAACGAAGCAGTGCATAAATGTGGAGTGTAAGAGAAATGGTGGATAAACTGGAACAGGGATTGTCTTCTCCATCCATCATCTCATTCATTCACATATAATAATATATAATGCTGCCACCACCATGTTTTACACTCGTGTTGTTTTAGCATGATCCTGTCCTCCAAACAGATCACATTGGTAGAGGCCTTAATACTTTTCCTCTGAAGACATTGTTCAACCTGATGAAGGCCTGGTGTTGAACACCCCTTGCTTAGGGGAATGGTTGACATCCTTACCATGCTTTACACTCTCACTGACCTGTCTTACTGCGATCTTTAGAGGATCAGAGTAAAAGAGGCCAAATTTATGTCACAGTATTTGATTTTCTATGAAAAAAAAAGAAATAACCATTTCCCCCCTCTTCATATCTATGATCTACTTTTTGTTGCTTGGCTGATTTAAATCAAAAGGTCCTTTTCCAGTTCTTCAGTCAAAATATTTTTTCACTCCTTAAACCTCAGACTATCGTTAGAGGCAGTAAGTTGGGAGCAGACGGCTCCTTAACGTGGCTGCTGGATGAATTCGACACCATGTCTGTGACTCGCTCCAACTCCCTGCGAAGAGGCAGCCCTCCCGTTCAGCCTCGCAGGGACTCCGGCTCCGCGGTTGGAATAGGTGGAGAGCACGAGAACGGAGACCCTCAGCACAAGCACTACTCGCACCCAGACAGACAAGACAGGTCGGAAAATAAAGAGCTTGTACAAAGAATTGATGATCTGCTGGACCCCAGAGGTTTGTCATAACTGTATTCGTCTGATTTTCAGGGACCGACACAGGCAGGACCACCAGGGCGACCCCCGCCACCACCAGCGTGGAGTCCATCCACATTCCAGAGACGAGGGTATGCAGGGTCGGCCCCAGCAGCAGCCTCGGGGCCAAGAGCCCAGCAAGGCGTACAGGGACCGAGCCGGCTCTGGTCAGCACCCTCCTGCTCACAGAGACCGAGATCCTCGGGAGCAGGTACAGAAACTGCCTCCCAATGATCGGACTGTTGCCTGGCAACTAAACTACAGAAAGAAACATGTTTGTTTTTCTGTCATTAACTCCATTTTAGATAAATATAACCTCATAATCTTGTTGTTATATTTGGCTAAATTAGATATGTTTCAATGCAATGTTTCAATTAGGAAAACCGCTGAAGTCCTCCCTCTCTGTTGGATTCAATAGAAAGAGGTAGAACTCAGAAGTGAAACCTGCAGCACATGAAATGAAATAAATCATAATTTTTAAGAAAGAATATCAACATTTTAGATCTCAAAGGAAACTTTAAATCAGACGGAAAAGACATACTTGCATTTGGTTCCGTTTTATTCCTTAATCTGCTGATTTCTCAGAACCGGTCAGTTTAAGCAGTGCTCTATTTTTAACGTTCAGGAGCAGGTGGTACGCAGGGACCAACAAAGCGACCACAGGCCTAAGTCTAGCTATGCTGCACGGGACGGCAGTCCAACATCTCCGAGGGACAAGAGGCCACTCTCTGGACCAAACATCCGAACCCCAAACCTGCCGATAACTGAAGGTGTGATGAAGACCGCCCAACAGAACACACGGCCTTTCAACACGTACCCACGGACAGACAGCGATGGTGGACGCAGTCCCACAGGACAGGTAAGAGCTTTAGCAACGTTAACCAAGATCTGCTGGTCAGAAAATCTCTGATATTCTTGACTTTGGCCGAGCTTTTATTATTTAATTTACATTTAATTCATCATTAAGGTTTAGTCCAGATGCAGATAAAAATATCATCACTGTTTATGTAACTGCAGATGTTAAAGACTCATTATGGAGTCGTCTGAGAATACTGCCACCTGTGGCCAAAACAAAGAACTACAGCTTTCGTGTGCTTGTTCTCTTAGCTCACACTCGAACTTAATAGGTTTTTTTTGTACTTCTTTCACCTCACCCGGAGTTTCCGTTGGTGTCTCAGCTGGATGCCAGTCACTTGGATGTCCACAAAATCCATCTTAAATATAACGCCTCAATTGTTTGCCAGGTTGGACCCATTTAACATGGACGCGCTTGACGTCACATCCGCCAAACGGTGCAGAAACTTCAGACCCAAAGTAAATTACGGAAAATAGGCTACAGGCTTATAGATGCATTGGCTCTGAACTACTGAGGTGTCAGTCTGCTCATCAAACCATGTTTTAGTTGTAAAGGGTCAAAAAAGGCTATTTTAAAAATATTTTTAGTAGAAACGTACATTGGGTAATATTTGCAATTCATGATTTGATTTTATTGTTGTTCAGCTGTCATGTGACTTTTATAAATAAACAGATTTAATGTAAAATTCTTATTTCTTTAACGGAGGAAAATGGAGACAAAAAAGAATGTAAAATATTTTTTGTTCTTAATACATCTTGGTTTTGTCAGTGAAGTGTTTCCTTTTCAAGGACATTTTTTAAAACTGGATCCAGTTTTGAAGCCGTTTTTCATCTCTATCATCCAGGTGGGCCGACAGCATGAATCTCCTCTGAATGGACCCTCCAGCAGCTCCAGAGGCTCTTCCACATCCAAGCCCCCAATAAGCCACCCTCCAACCCATCACGCCTCCCACCCCAGCCTGACCCCAGAGTCCTCTCAGCACCCGCATACTCCTCACCCCAATGTCCCGGCTCCGCGCCCCCCTGTGCCCGCCGGGCCCCCGGGGTCAGCCGCTCCACCTCAGGGCCGCTCTCCCCAGAGGGAACCCCAGAGGGTTTCCCACGAGCAGTTCAGAGCGGCTCTGCAGATGGTGGTGGATCCTGGTGACCCGCGGACCTACCTGGATCACTACATTAAGATCGGTGAGGGGTCCACGGGAATCGTGTGCATCGCCACAGTGAAGACCACAGGAAAACTGGTCGCCGTGAAGAAGATGGACCTGCGGAAACAGCAGCGCAGGGAACTTCTCTTCAACGAGGTAAGGATTTTAGAGCCGGTCCCTGATTGAGCTTGAACCCTGGAGACGGCAGGTCAGGGTTGGAGCTAAAAGCGTCTGTGGTGGGATTGTAGGTAAGACGGCTTCAAGTGAACAAACATCTCCTCCAAATTAGGTCTTGAATTTTTAAATGCATGAATTTAAGAGAATTAAACTAATCAACCATTTTACATTAGATATAGCTTGAAACCAGGAACAGTTTTTTCCTCGCAATTAAAACACATCTCTTATTGTTTTTTTTATATTTTATCTACAAACAGTAACAGATTAAGAAAATACTTCAAGCTTTTCCTTCGGTTACTGATTCTGGCTGACAAATAATAAAATCCAAAGAAATATTGTAAAAAAAAAAAAAAGAAAAGCTGTAGAAAGAAAAGCTGCACCAGCAACAGGGAGGGAAGCAGCCCTGAAATGTCAGATCCTACTCACCGTTTCTGTACGTCCCGTCCTGCTCACACTGAGGAGAAAAGAACTGAACTCAATGGTCCAAATTCTTCTCTTTAGATGCAGGTAAAGTTGGTATTTCATCAGCAAAACAGGGCTTTAGAAAATACTACAAGCAAGAGAGGCAGTTGCTAACAATTGTTACTTTAGATTTTCCTCCCTCTAAATGAATGTAGTGTGATTAAAAAAATAAATATTTTAGAGCTTCTTACACTTTGCTGTTTGATTGGGTTTAATAGACGATTTCTTAAACTTTGACATTCTCGACAGAAGAAAGTTCAAAATTTGCACCTTCTTTATGCACCATTTTGATATTTTTAACAAAAAACAACTAAAAGCTGAAGGAAAGTATGTGTTAAAACTATCGACTAGAAGGATGACAAATAGGAAATGACTTATGTTTAGGAGTTGCTCTTTTCTGAAAGGAGGAATCAAGAAAGGCTGATTTTAAAAACTGTTTTTAGTTGTGCAAGTCCATTCTCCTTAATTGGAAAACAGGAACCAGAAGGAAATATTCTATTAACAGATGACAGGGTCGGAGCTTTTAATTGATCTGTTGTTTTAGCTCAGTTATTTGTAGGTCTGGTTGATAAACCAAATGTTTACCGTTATTGTCATTCACTTCGATAACCGGCAACAATTTTCCCATGTCGGTAAGATAAATAAAATTCATTTTAGAAGATTGGCACCATCAGAAGATGCTAAACAAAGAGAATGGCCGATGAGCCCAGTGAAGAAAACTAAAACAACCATAAACTAAATAACAAGAATCCTGTGGAGACGAGCGCGTGCAGAGATTGAAGCTGTAGTCACAAAGTCGAGCGCGCAGACGGGTTTTGAGCAAGTGTGTGTGAGTTTAAACGATCCACGTCATTCTCACTGCACGCTCAGTGCGGTGAAACCCGAAAATTCCCCCAATCATGTGGAGCAAAACAACACGAAATTCAACGTTTGTTTGAAAACTGTCGGAACCCAAAGTAAAACATCCAAACCTCTTCCACCACCTACAGCACAACCAGTCTGTTGAGTTGATGTGCAAAGGGCCCCGCCACCTTTGAGCAAAACGTTTACAATAAAGGAAACATTTCTCTCTTCTTCAATGAGACATTGTTGAATGTTTAAACTTGAATGGTTATAGACTTTTATATGTCATTGAAAATAATATTTAGTTTGAATTGGTCAGTAGATAAATGAAAAATTGATCAGTTGCATTTCCTGCACATGCAGATAGTGGAGCATTTATCATTCATTTATTGTTATAGAGGTAAAACTGCCCAATTTATCGTGGTATTGATTTGTGGTCATATCGCCAAGCCATATTTATTTGTTTAAACGCATTTATCAACTCCTTAGAAGTTCCTCCCTGTTCTGAGGTGATTTGTTTTTTTTTTAGACGTTTTTCAGTTTTGCCAGCTCACTCAAACAAATTAGATTATGGCTCCTTCTTGCTTTATTAGATTTTATCTTTTTTTTTTAGACTTTCTTAATGCTCTGTTTATTAATAAAATAAGCCCTTTGTATATTTACCATAACAAAAACCATGTAGAAAGCATGTGCAATAATATGTACGATTATTGCACATGCAGGAAACGGGTGAACAAGGAAGTAATGGAGAATAATTGGCTGGTGGAGGTGCAAAGGGAAGGAAGAAATGCCAAGATCAAGGGTGAAAAAGAACAAAGAAATGTAAAAGACATCCGTAGAGCTCAGAGTATAACATAAATGTCGATCAGGGAAGCGGCAGCTAAAGCAGATGAAGAGTTAATGGATGGGGAAGTAAATACTGGCAACACATGGAGCTCAATCTGCTGATTGAGTCCAGAGCAAAAATGTATTTATGGATTATTAAAAAAAAGACCAAAGTGAACCTGATCAGAACAAAGGCCTGACATATATCGTTTTATTTAAAGAGAAATAAATGCTTTTTTTTTTTTTTTTTACAGTCAAAGTTAATGACTAAGCTCCTTTATCTCTGTGATGCTAAACTACCAAGCTTATGAACCAGTTGTTTGTAGGTAGACGGATACTGCTGGCTGGCTAATATCAGTGTGGAGTGTGAACTCATGAATCGACAAAGAATCAGTGATTACAGAAATCTTTTTGGTCTCAGCAGTAACTCAGCTGTGTAAGGAACAAACTTCAACACACACTGCTTCCACCTAGTCTGATCAGTAGAATGATATCAATTAGACCTTGTAGGTGCTGAAAGAGATGTTTCAAGCGAAATGTGATCTTTTTTTTTTTTTTGTAAAATGACAGCAAGGCTTCTTCTAATGGTGGGTTTGTTTGTATTTTTTCTGGGGCCTGCAGGTGGTGATCATGCGGGACTATCACCATGAGAACGTGGTGGAGATGTACAACAGTTACCTGGTGGGGGATGAGCTCTGGGTGGTCATGGAGTTCCTGGAGGGAGGAGCTCTCACAGACATCGTCACTCACACCAGGTGAGACCAAGTCGTCATGGTGAAATTAATACTTGTTGGATTTCTATCTTGCAAAGTTGTTTTTGTTTTGTTTGTTTGTGTTTTTTTTTTTGTTTTTTGTTTTTTTCAAGCCTTTTCTTGGAATTACCCTCAGAAAAGAAATGTGGAATTTACTCTGATCTTTTAAAGCATGTGAATATCTGGATCTGGAAAAGTCTGGAGTTGAGAAAAAGTAGTGAAGTAGATCCAAGTTTATCCAGATCAAAAAAAGAAGCAGGAAAATAAACATCTAACCTTAGAAGGCTCGTGTTTCTGCATGCATTTTGTCATGTAGGAAGAAAACAGAGCTTGGTAAATATTTGATCCCTAGATGTACAGAACGTAAAAATATAAAGAAACTTTTATCTGGGAATGGTCCAAGGACGCTTGAAATGTGTAGAAAACTTTGAAGATGGAAGTTAAGTAGAAACATGTGGCTGCCACTTTAGCTTTTACTTATACTCCTGCAGGTTTTCTTCTAGTTTTACATTCATAAGAAATCCACCAAAGCAGTAATTCAGATTAATGCTAAAAATCCTCAAAGTTCACTTAGTTCAAATGATGTGTGGAGTTTTTTTCACATGACAGAAATAGTTCAGTCCACTGGGGGGCAGTGTTACGTTAAACTATAGAGAATCTGGTTTTAACGGCCTGTTGGATCTGGTATTTTTCCACAGCAGCAGCTTTTTAATTTCTTCAGAGCCAACTTATGTGTGTCATAAATCTGTGTGAAATATAATAACATGGGCACCAAACTCGGATGTGGCTTCCATGAAATTCAGTGAAATGAATCACATCACTGCAGAAATGTTGGAAAGAAAAAATCCTAATTGCTTGAACGCCTCTCCTGTTTTCTTGATTGTGCAGGATGAACGAGGAGCAGATCGCCACTGTGTGTCTGTCTGTTTTGAAGGCGCTGTCTGTCCTGCACACCCAGGGTGTGATCCACAGAGACATCAAGAGCGACTCCATCCTCCTGACTCACGATGGCCGGGTACGTACCCGCTTCCACGTACGAGGAGCTCGTCAACGCTGTCCGTTTAAAACAAAAAAACAGTGGCGGCTTTATAGATCACAGCAGGTTACCGCTATTGGACAATCCTTTTAGAAAGAGAATAAGATGATTTCTAAGTTTGATTCAACAGAAACAACGTTCAGCAACAGTCCAAAGAATCAGGCTGCTTAAAGTGGAAAATCTCTCCTGTTCAGAGTCATCTAATTTTAATTTTTCAATCTAATTCCACAGATCAGCCATCCAAAAAGGTTGATGCCAGTTGGTCGGATGTTGCACATAATTATACCTCTGAGAGATCCAGTTATGACCCTTGCTGGGTCACAAATTACTCGTTAAATTACTCTTGATATTTTAGAGAGCCCACAGCATTACACATCTTCCACCATGCTCAGCGGGTGGCCTAAGGTGCTACTCCCACCAAACTCAGTTGGAGGGTTTGGAGCAAAAATCCCAGTCGTAGTGTGATCCAACCAGAACACACGATTCAGCTTAAAATCTCACATCTCCATGGTTACGATTGCTTTTTCCAGCCTTTTGGCATGTAGTTAGCCTGTAATGGTTATCATGCAGACCTGTTAACCCACAGATATCATTGTTTGCAGCAGTTTTTAAAGCTTTCCTCGCATCTTTACATTCATTCATTCATCATTAAACAATCAAGGCTCAGATCTTTGTGGTTTTGACAAAGTCCTATTTAAATCTCCTGTTTAAAACTTGCAACAATTTAAGCACGTCTGCTTTATGTAGATTTATAAAAATTGATGTCTTTTACTTTTGCTGTTTTTGCAATTAAAAGTCATACATTTCCCCCTTTTCTGGGCAAAACCTGCAAATAAAAACTGTCTGATATCAAGAAATGACCTAATTTTGCCTGTTAAAACACTACTGTCACCAAGCTGCAGTAGATACCAAATTACTTCCTGCGTGGTGACAGGCAAGTTTCTGCAGAAAATGAAACCAGTCTGGTTGCATAGCAACTCCAAAGTGAAAAGCTCCTCAGTTTGTTTTGTGTCACAGTCAGCAGAACAGTTTATAACACCCTGGTTGGAGCTGTAATGTTAGCTCAGCTGAGTAATGAGCAGAAGGAAAGCATTACAGCAACTGTTTGTACTAGATGTTGTTTGCTTCCAGGTTTTATGGTCCTCAGTCTCTCATCGGCTGAAAAACTGAGCTTTAATGTCCGTATGCATCAGTAAAATGTGTTAACATTTTTAAAAATTAAATTTGAAAGAGTTTATAAACAAATAAACGTATATTTACGGTAAAAAATGAAGTTGCATATCTGATAATAGAAATGCATCAGTAACTTCTGTCTTGTTGTTGAATGTCAGTTCTGCATTCAGAACAGTTATCACATCCTGATTGATAAAATGGAGGATAGATCCAGTTTTGTGGTACCATGCAGAACTAGTTTGGCTTAATGTTGCATCAAAAAGTACTTTTTTTGACAATCAACAATCAGGTATCAAACACAGAGTTTCCCAAAGCTCTGTTCTTGGGTCACTTTTTAGTAAATACTGGTAACTCCAGTTTCTGATAGATTACCTCATCCTGATGTTGTGTTATTTGTTATTTTTGTGATTTATGCTTTGTTTTTGCTCAGTTTGTTAGTATATTAAGCCCTTTGTGTGTATGTTTTCTGTATATGTGGATTTACTAGAAGTAAGAGCTGCTGTCGATCGGTTTAAGAAGTTCGTATTGATTGGTCTGTAATTGGGATGCATCGAAATGAAAATTCTTGGCTGAAACCGAAAAGATAAGATGAACCAAGGCCAAAAACTGAAATCGAAACGCTGAAAGGAGTTACTATGTCAAATATTAAAATCATAGCATTTTTGGCTACGCCTTGTAATAACCAGATTAAATCAGATTGGATCCAACTCTTCTCTTGGCCTGAGTTCGAGGACAACATTATATCGCAAAGGGCAGAAGCAGGCGGGTAATTCAGCGTTTGGGACTTGGAAACCAATGATTCAAGATGAACAATGATGCGATGATAAACACTGTGCATGTCACACATGTGAGCTCAGACAAAGCTAATGTTTAAACCACAATAGAAGCAGACAATCGTTTGTGGTTTGCCGTCTTTGTGAGGTGCTGTTTCACCCAAAGTTTGCAGCGACAGGCCTACTGCTGGCTTTAATTTTTATATCAAGACAAAAACAAAACGTAAGAAAAAGAACCGTCTTTTATCTTCTTTTGTCCCTGCTACTGATTCAGAGCTCATAGTGAGAACTGCGGGTTTTCTGTTTCAGTAGCTCCCTTAACATCTAGACATTAAGAGGACAGTGGTTATTGTTGTTAAAAATGTGTTGCACACCCATCATCCAGAGAAATCAGAGCCGATCTTTAATAAGTAACAGATTGTGGACAGTAAAATTGTGACAGTGTCCAGGAAGTGACGGGATATTTTAATTAGAAAGCGTAGTTATAGATTAAGGCAGAAAGCTTAATGATAACACACCCGTTTGGGACATCAGTGCTAGAAAGAGCCCATTAAAAAGCAGCTCTACCACTGGAACCTTTGATTCAGATTACGTGTGAAGAGGACGTGTGTTTTGGATCAAGCAGTTTTTAGTCTGTATCTGCATTGCTTTTACATTGAGTTAATATTAAGCCTTCAAAGGTAAAGTTCTGACGTCTGTATGAAATGATCCATTTGATGATATTGGGGCCTTTCTACCTGTAGATCATTGCAGAAAGGTGAAGAGACCTTCGTATATCTGGATCATCCATCAGGCTGGCACTGATGTACTTCCTGTTTTAAGTGACAGTGAATTTAAACGGGAACCTTGAATTCATTTGGAAGTTCAGAGGAAGATGCATCAAATGCAGACACTAAAGTAGATACAGCGGTTTGCAAAGTAAAATCTGATAAAACCTCAACATTTTATGCATCAGGGTGAGATTTCATGTGAGAAAACACAAACTAGTGCATGATCACATAAAGCAAAAGGCATTTTTATTACATTCACTTTTTTGAATGGAAATCTGAAAAGTGTGGCATGCATTTATATTTAGAGTCTTAAGAGTTGAGCAGAAAAACCTTTTAGATCTTTCTACCATTGTTTACAAAACATCTGAAACTCAGAGATTAGATAGAAAGTTTTTTTTTAAACCATAGACTTAAAGGATAGCGTTAGACTCTGATTAGGCCATTCAATGAAAACTTAACACAGATTTTTAGCTCTGGACTTTGACTAGGCCGTTCTAGCAGTTGCATATGCATTAGTTGAAACCACGTCATTGTAGCTGTGGCTGCATATTTTGGTTCTGTTGGAACAGGAGTACAGATCATCTGTATAAAATACTTAGCAGCTTGTAATGTGTCAGGACTGTCCTGTGGCTAGTTTACTTAACATTTTGCACGTCTCTGCTGACCAGAGCATCTGTTAAACTTCCTACTTTAAACCGATACATTGAAAGGCTTAATATTTGCCCTGCAGTACAATAACGCCACAGCTTTGGTGCAACACGAGTCTTGCATTTATTTTTGGAGGTGCGAAATGTTTGGATGCAATTTTACTTGTTTCACTGCTATAGATGGTGGTATTGATAATCTGGGCAGGAGAACTTGCTTCCAGGAAAAGCTTCTTTTTTTTCTGCAGTTCAGCACACACTGCTGGTTGCAGAGTTTTGGTGTTTGGGTGTGAGTTTGTGGTTTGGCCTAGCAGGGGAAGGAGACTCAACCAACCCTGAAACATTTCTCGTCAGAGGGATGGGCGTGTGTCTGACCTTCCTTTGGCACCTGCCTGCTGTTGTCTTTTATTATTGCTGATTTCATTTGCGTTTTTCCTGCTTGTTTTGAAACATTGAGCTTTTTAAGATGATCTTTGAGGCTCAGATAGCGAGTGGCATCTCTGGTCATTTCCCCCCTTCGCTCTCTGATTGCGTTTGTATTAATGAGAGCTTTTTTTCTGAGCGAGCTTGTTTCATTTCCCCCTCTCTGTTTGAGAGCTTCAGTCGGCCTTGTGGTCCGCTTTAAAGGCTGCTTCTCAGCATTACTCAGCCATGCACCAACTTTCGGAGAAAGAAATAGACTGGGTTGCTGAGAAACTAATCAAATGAGTTTCTCTCAGATGTCAAAATTCAAGAAACAAAATTCTGCCCCAGATAATAAAGCACACATTTTAATGCAGCTAAAATTAAGAAAACAAAGTTTTCCTGAGGATAAAAAGTGCAAATAATAGTAGAAAATGAGTGGGGGGGAAAAAAACCTTCTAAACTATAATTTCCTGGATAAATGATCTTAACAATGCTGCGTGTGTTTTTTCTTTGCCTTCAGGTGAAGCTGTCCGACTTTGGTTTCTGCGCTCAGGTTTCGAAGGAAGTCCAGAGAAGAAAGTCTCTGGTTGGAACGCCGTACTGGATGGCACCAGAGCTTATATCCAGGCTGCCTTATGGACCAGAGGTGAAACCAACTGTTTTATTCTCTGTTTTTAATCAATCTTTGTCTTTTCCTGACCTTCATTTACCTGGTAAATCAGGATATTCTGTCACTTCAATGTTTCATGTTGATGGGGTTTTTTAAATAATTCTTTTCTACTCCTATTTTTTTTTCATGTAAATGTATTTGTGACCTAAATGATGTGATAATGACTTTTTTTTTAACTTTCAGTTAGCAGCACTGAGTCTCTGTTGCTTCCTGTTCATCAGTTTCTTTTTCTAACTGAGAACTGAAGACATTTTTTTTCTGCACACAAAAATGCTTTGACTGAACCCTTCTTTTGTCTCGACTCTTTTCTTTCATCCGTTCTGCTGTGGATTAGCTGCTGGGTTTGGGATCTTTGTGCTGATGATTCAGGTTGGGCCAAACAGCTCTAACAGAGATGGGCTTGTGTTGAGCTCTAGTGTGCTTCACAGGGGCAGCTAGGTGCCCATCTCCTGCCCCAGATCATTGGCCTTCCCCTACTATGCTTGGCTTTTGGTAGCTGTAGGCATCATGGACAAACATCTCTTCTTTAAAAGCGCTGCAGGGTGCAGACACACCGCGCACCGAGACTGTCCTGCATCAGGCCAGGGCCTTTACCACAGCGCTTCTCCTTTTTTCTCCCTCCTGTCTACTATTACATAAAGAACAAAAGTGTTCTTGAAAAAGGGCTTTAAGTCACTTTATGCATTGAGTCTGACAGTCATGTTCCTTCTTGGTTAGAAGATGCAATAGTCGCTCCAATCAACTGGCCAGTTACCTTTAGTGGTTCCACCATCCAGATGAGACCAAAGATTTAAGCTTTAGATGTCTTATATGAATTAATCAGACATTTGGATGCTCTGGCCTTTGTTGTTTGCAGGTGGACATCTGGTCTCTGGGCATCATGGTGATAGAGATGGTGGACGGAGAGCCGCCGTACTTCAACGAGCCTCCGCTTAAAGCCATGAAGATGATTCGAGACAACCTGCCCCCCAAACTGAAGAACCTGCACAAGGTGAAAACCTAAAAGACAGACTGATTTTAATGCGTTTTTGGTTCCTGTAAACTAAAACCACAAACTGATGCACGGTCCAATTAAACCCAGGGTGTGAAAACTATGAGAGAAAATGAAACCTTTTGGGTTTCAGCACATCAACTCTCAGGTAGATGTAGTTATTGATTGCCATGTAAGAATGGAGGCAATAGGTGTAGGAAGTGTTTAGACTGACAGCTGCGTGTGTTTCTAACAAATACTTATTTCTAATCTTTTCATGGTTAACTTGTTTTCTTATAAACCACCAGAGTAATTAAAGTTGAGTTTTTTTTCTTAGATGTCAGTCAAAAAGTTCTGGGGCACAGAATTAGTTGACTATAAGTGGGTCATCTATAATTGTTGTGCTGAGAAATCACTTTTAAATAGTCCAAATGTGTTTGGTGAAAACGAAACTAGCAGCTTTAGTCCAGCTGATCGCTGCTGTAGCTGATTGTGGTTCAGGTTCTTATCGGCTGCGTCATTTCCGTCTTGTTTTGCATCTCTATGTGGCCGTGAAACGGTGAGAGATGCTGCTATATAAAAAAAAAAAAAAAAAACTTTCTAGATAGTAGAAACACAGCAGCACCATGAAGCGATAGCAGTATTTAACAAAGAGAGCGAACCGTTTTAGAGGCCTTTAAAGATTGGTTAGAGATTAGATGGCCTTACTGCCAGTACAGCCACCATTGCTTAATATTTCCGTAAAAGTTAAGGTAAGAATTTGAGCTGAATTATCAAATAAACAGACATCAAGAACAGTGATGCTGAAAACCGCAGGTTGGGAGTTTGATGCAAAGTCCTCTTGATCTCTCTTATAAAAATACTAAAAAAAAAAACATATTTATGTTGAATAAGTTTCCCCTCATTATTTTATGCAAGTATAATTGTCTCCATGGCTGCATCTCACAGCAGAGGTCTGTGGCTCTCTGGAAAAAGCTAACTCAGATACTGCACCCAGGTTTCCTTTGAAAATGACTAAGGTTTTATTCTTGTTGAGGTTGAATTATTAGTGATTCTGCTTTTTTTTTCTATCTGATGCTAATTCGCTAAAAAAAAATGAGCTTGAAGAAAGAGGGAAACTGATTATCATCTGCATAAAGATAAGGGAGGATTACGCTGTAGGTGGTTTCTCAGGAATAGGATAGTTCAGAGTACAGAACCCTGAGGTCCACCGCGTGATACTTGTGTAGAATCTGACCTGCTCTGGTTAGCAGGAATGCTAAAGGCTCTTTCTTCCTGGGAACCATAGTTTTATACATTACTTCCTATTTATTTTGATAATGTTAGTTAGCTTAAAGACACGGTGATTATTTTCTATAACATAAGAAAATGATTTTCCCACAGGTCTCCCCTCTCCTCAAAGGCTTCCTGGACCGGATGTTGGTCCGGGAACCGGCTCAGCGGGCCACGGCCGACGAACTCCTGAAGCACCCGTTTCTGTCGAAGGCAGGTCCGCCATCCTGCATCGTGCCCCTGATGCGGCAGAACAGGATGAGATGAAACGTGACACTAAAGACCTCCGGGCTGTGAAGGCGACTCAGGTGGATCAGAATACTCCTGCACACGGACCCGAGGCCCGTCGTTAACACCGATGCGATCCGAAAACTAGAAGCAGCTGTGCAGGAGTATTCTCTTTATCTGGTGTGAGTCACTCAACTGTGGGGAGCGTGTTCCCTAAATAAGAGGCAATAATGATGGTGTGTGTGGGTGAGAGTGTGTAATGGGATGTTTCTGACGTCTGGAGGCTGAGCCGTGAAGGAGCAGCACAGGAGCCGTCTGTGTTTTATCATCAAGGAGGAGCTGGACGCTGTAGTGGCTCCTTTCTGTTGTATGCTTGGTCTACAGCCAGAATCACATGTTTGAAGGAATCTGTGACGCTTGGAGTAACTTTTTAACCTCACCTAACCGACAATCTACGAACGTTTTCACTACAGAGCCTCTTCCCAACCTTTGGACTCCTTAGCAGCCTGAATTTACTACTGACAGCGGCAACCTTTGAACTCAGACTGCATTTTGTAGCCATAAATATCTTAGCTTCCTGTTGTAAACAAGCAGAAACACACTAAGTGAACATGTAAACACTGGAGTTGTGGTAGCAGAGGACTTGTTCCACTAATTTTCTATTATTCTTGTGTAAGAACAGTGAAAATAGAGCGATTATATCCCTTTTAATAACTTTTTTTTGTTCTGTTTTTGTAATAGATGTATTTTGTTTATCATAGAGTGAAACTTATCAAGCACTGGTGACTAGAGATGCATAGAAGCTGCACCCCAGTTCATTTCTGCTACACTAAAACTTTGAAACTTTGTTTTTTGTCTGTTTTAGATCAGATGACCAATCAGCACACGGTCCCATAACACTAAGTTAAAATTACCTATTTCTGTTTATTTTTGTAATAACTGTAGCATTTTTAGAACAATTGACTTATCTTTTCTTTTTTTATTTAATTTTCCACTTTAGAAAATGAACTAAAAAAGGCTAAAACTTCTTCCTTCTCGGTGCATTTTTTATGTCTCTCCTGACCAATGAAAATGACCTATTTTCTCTCTGAGCTACACTGTTTGTCTAACTAATGCCATCCATCCTGTTTCCTCGATGAGCCCAGGAAGCAGCAAACCGGTTTCTAGGGAGAAATCTGCTGATACATGGTTTACCATCTGAACTGAGTCGGGCAAAGAAACTTTTCTTTCTTTTTTTTTTATATATCACCTGAAGCATGTCTTCCTGTTAATGTTCGTCTCTCCCTCCACAGAGTCCTGGGTTTTGTTTGAGGATCAGTTCTGCAGGAGTCACTGTCCCATTTCCCTTGCAAACATCTGCCCTAATATCCCCCTTTTGAATGATAAACTCTGCCATTAGCAGCAGTTTGGGTTATTTTTTCATGGCATGTCGCCATGAATCAGCAGCATTTCCAACCAGTTATTACATGAGAGCTTTAAACACAGTTTGTAATCAGATGTTATAAAGGATCCCAGCTTGTTTACCTTCATGCTGGGTATCAGATCATCCATCCCTTGTCTTCCATCTGTCTGGGGTCGGGTCATTGGTTCGGGAGGAAACCCCTGACAGTTTTCAGTGTGTCCTTCCTTGCCCAGAAAAACCTCCATAGGTCTGAATCTCATGAGCTTAGTTTAGGTGAGACGTAAACGGACCAAAGAGTTGAGAGCTTTGCTGTTTGGCTCGGCTCCTCCTTCACCCATCAGAGCAGCGCTGCCACACGAAGCCCCGATCCGTCCGACCGTCACCCAGCGAGACGCGGCTTTTAATGCAGTTCCTAAAAGCAGCTTTAAACTGGTTGTTCAGCATTTTATTTGATGTTTATAGGTAACTATAAAAATTCTCACACCGTTTCTTCGGGATTTTATTTTACACCTTATTTGCAGCGGTTTAGGTTCTGATCTCCATCGTGTTCAGCTGGTTCCTATGACACATGAGTTCATGACCCAATACCAGGTCCAAATAACTTTGAGCGCCTGGCTGGCAACAGATATGAAATCAGACAGTTAGATCAGTAAAAACCCATATAACCTTCATTTTTGTGTCTGCATTTTAATGAGAATAGTTGTATAGAAAAAGTTGTTTTTGTTTTTTTTTTCTATAGCTAAATTCTAAAGAGAATTGTTTTAATTAAGAGCAGTTAATTGATTATGAATTAACATTCCTCAATAAATACAAAAACATGTATGTTTAAAATGCATATGGGTAAAAAAATAACCAAAATCTGTCAGAAATGACATTTAAAGAGTCTGGATACTGCTTATTTACAAACCACCTTAGATGTAAAGGTAAACATTTCAGCCTAATTACTGCTCTGATTGGGTCGTTCTTCAAGCAAGTCATTTAAAGTCTGGTTTATCCAGTTATTTAATTACTAAATAAGTTGACTTTTATATTGATAATCAATTTAATTGATTCTTGGTTCAGCCTTAATGACTGTGGTCTATTATTTCTCCTGACAGAACCGTGTCAGGTTTGTGCATTGGACTGAGATCAGGGTAAAACATAAACACCCTTTATGTTTTTTTTTTTCAAACACCAAATTTTGTCCAAATTTTAACTTCCTGTCTAATGTTTTGAAATTTGCTTCAATATTTCTACATGATGTCCTTCTTTTATGATGTAATCTGTTTTGTAAACCCCCCCCCCCCCCCATCCCTGCTGTAGTAAAACACTCCATCACAATACCATCCATGTTCTTCATAGTTTTCCTTAGTTTTATTTTCGACAAACACTTTTAGCATCACCAACAGTGAAATAACAGCGCATCAAGCTTTTGGAGCAGCGTCTTCTTCCTCAGTGCTTTTCAGCCCGTGTGGGAACTTGTTTTACTTTGGTTAATGACTCTCACTCACTTTGGCAGAAAAAATTTTAGCCTTAACCAACCAGCTAGAGGTTGTCTGTGGCTAAAACGGGTTCCGAAGGGGATCAGAACCTACATCGATGGAGAAAAATCCAGTTATTTTTTTAATTTAGCTGCTTTAAAGAAACATAAACTGATGGTGTATTTAGAACTGAAGCTACCAGTCCAAAGCAGGAAAGGTAAACTAACTGCAGCCATGACAAGGAGCAGGATGTATAACCACTAGAGCTCAACAGTGTTTATAAACAGAGCCTCAGACTGAGTTTATAAGGTCGACTGAAAAAAAGGATGTTTTAAAACATCAGCTCTGATTGATGGGAGGTAAAACAAGCTGAGGGAAGCTATGCGACATCTTGCACATCTTTAAGCTCTTCTGGTGATACCAGACTGTTTCATCATGTTAACAGTGAGTGATCACATCGTACCGTCTTTGTGCTAACAGACAAAAACCAGAACTGACTCTGAGCGATCTCCATGCAGCCACCTCCCGCTCTGCAAGCAAACCGGGGCTTTCCTCCGACAAATCAGTAAGCTGATAAAAACGCTGCAGCCATGAACCTGAACCAGATACAGAATTTTTACAAGACATGAAACGTACTTATCAGCAGCCGAAATTCCCCCTTCAAAACATGAAGTTATTTTCATTTCGTGTAGTTTATTATCTTCTTGTAAAAGTTAAATGCCAATTATTGTAAATTAGGTGTTAAAAGCTGCTTTTTTTATGACTCCATTTATAAAAGAATAAAAAACTTAAAATGATCCTTTTCCGTCAGACTGATGGACTAGAAGAAAACCTTTAATCAAGCTGTTGCTGCTTTTTAAGGGTGTTTTCAGATCTATTTTTTATGGTTTAAAGCAGAAAATAAACCTTTTTTTTCCCATTTTATTAAAAATCAAACAGCAATTTAGAAGCAGATTGAAGCCGTGGAGATTTTCTTTATTCACAGTTTGTCTGGCATCGTTGGATTTATTGTTAAAAGCAGAGCAGCTGTGATTGGGGAAACATGGCCGTCAGAGCTCAGTTCTGTGATATTTTATTCAAGAAAATAAAACGTGCTGATGGGGGGTTCTACCTGTGCTTTAAAGGGCTTCCTTTCAGTCGTATCTCTGGTCGTGTGCTGATTTCAGAGATGAACTCTGCCGTCACAGGAACTCTGCACGGAAATGGCTCAAACTTTACTGCCAACTTGTTTGTCTACATGAGACCTGATGAAGGCTCAGGGAGGGAACTGAAGTCTTCCTCCCTGACAAAAAGGGACCTTAATCTTAAATCCCAGCTGGCCGGTTTGTTTTGTCCCGTACTCCAGGTACTCGAAGGTCAGGACCTTTTTTTTCTCCTCGGTGGCTTTCATGGCTGATTGTTTCAGATTTCGCCTCGGAGCTGATGGTGCTGAACCGTCTCTGTTCAAACCAAATAACAATCAGCTGCACTGAAGATCCTTCTGCTGGATCTTTATTTACAAACTTCCCTCAAAAAGCCCAACTCTGGATTTAACTTTCGATCCCTTTCTTCAGCTCAATCAGGACACTGAGGGGGAAAAAAAAAGAAAAACGCTGTTTCAAATCTGTGGTTTTGACATTAAAGATAAAGTTAATCTTGATCTCTAAAATGATTCCTTTTCCTCTAAACTGTAAGTAGTTCTATTAATTGAGGCTTTACTCTGTGAGTCGGGTGTAATGGAGGCATCCTGCTCTTCATCAATGTGAATCTCTGTTCTGTTCCCTGCTGGGTTCGTTTATTCTAACTACATGCATCGAGTGAAGTTATTTGTTTTATCCTGTGTGATTTAACGACTCGTCTGACGGTTACAGTAAAAAATAAACCCTCTTTCAGACTTAAATCTGACATCCAGGCTATGAAAACCACATAAGTAACCAGAACCATTCAGGTCCCACTACCCCATTTTAATCAGGTTGGCGTCTGGACTTTGATTAGGCCACTTCAGGACCATGATTATTTCCTGCTGCTGTTTGGAGATGGACTCCTGGATGTTTCTCTCTGCCTTCATGTCTTCTGCTACAAATGTTTGGAGTGTTTTTCCCGTTCTGTGAAGGATGGACTCCTGGTTGGGACTGTCATTGCTGATGTCTTCCCATCCTGACGTCATGGTAACACCTATCTGTAAACTGTGGGGCAACAGTCGGCCAAAATCCTCCTGTTTTGCAGATGACGAACAGTTGAAGTGCCTTTCGTTGAAAAACATCCACATTATTAGAAAGCAGAAAAGTTGTACTTAAATCTCATTGTTCGATGAAACCAATCCGTCTTCTGGTTCCCCCAAATAAAAGCTGGAAGAGGGTTTACTTATGTTTGTTATGTAAATTCACATTCCTGCTGTTTTCATACTAATAAACCCATTTCTGACCCAAGAGGAGTTTCTGTCTTGGACCAAAGTGGTTTCCCTGCATCATGATTCAAGTTTGTATTGGTTGGATAATAAGGAACAAATGGTTGAAAAATGGCCGTCTTCCTTTCAACAGAAGCTGATTTTTTTTCTTTATCCTTTAATGTTGTCACCGACCATTTTTTGTAAAATTCACAGTTGTTGTAAAAACATAAATTCACTTTAAAAAGTTTTTGCAAATAAATTTTTGTTTGTTAAAGGATTTTTTTTGTCTGTTTTCTGCTTGATTCAAATGTCTCTGTAGCTCCAGATCCTTTTGATCTGGAGGACAAAAAAAAAAACAAACGAGAGAAACCAGAATTATGGGTTGTTTATTAATGGTTTTATAGAGAAAGATGGAAGGAAGGTTGGGTTTTTGAATCTTTGAGCAAACCTCTGGCCTCAGATGTACGAAGTTTAAAGATTCTCACTGAGCAAAGTTTTCTTTCTAAAATCAGATTATTTTTCTTTTTCAGTGATGATAAACATGCAACATTTTTATTTTTTAAAAAGCAGCAGTCATATTTGTCAAAAAGAGGGATAAGAAAAGTTTTATGTATTCAAACATCTTTTTAATCAAACGTAGATTAAAATGTTGATCTCTGATCACTGCTGTTTGTGCAGACGTTGGACGTCGTTTATCTGGTAGCTTTGTGGTGCATTAGGAGGATCCAGGAAGACGCATCATCTTCAGGCTGTATAGGAGAAAAAATTCTCATTTTTTTGACAGTAGGTACCTTTAGAGGAGTCATAGACGAGGGGTTCAAAACCACACATGCTGTCGTGCAGAGTAGTGGTACCATCATGCTGTGGGATCGCTTAAAACTCATGGTCTGTGTTTTAAATCTTATGGAGTTAATTTTGTTCTATTATTGCAAGAAAAGAAAATGTTTAAATGGAAATAAAAGGGGGAACTTTGAAAAACATTAAAGCTTTTTAGAATAACTATGCGGCTAAATTGGATTTTTTATTTTTCATATAAAAAATTTTTCAAATATTTTATTCCTTTTTATTTAGATTTTATATTTTCACTTTTTTTTTTAAATTTCTTTAATTCTTTTTTAAAAATTGCATTCTGGATCATATTCAGTTCACTTCAAGCTCAGTACAAATGTTTGCTCTTCATGCTTAATGCTAACATCTATGCAGACCAATAGAAATGCATCTTTGCTCCTCGCACCAAGGGAAAGTTCTCCCCCAGAAATGAAGGGTATGTGATCCGGAAAACACAATTTTAAAAAGAATAAAAAAAGGTTGAAGGGTCTGAAAACATTGTGATAAAAATAAAATACAGAAAAAATGAACAAAATGTAGATTTCCATTTACAAATGTTCTTTTCTTGTAACAATAATGGAACAAAATTCTCTCCATGAAATCTAGAAAGTATTTAAATGAGCTCGACCCGTTGGACATGAAAAGTTAGTGGATGAAGTAAAACCTGCCAAGAGATGTTCAACCAAGTATTAGCTGGGGTGTGTAGCCATAATACTTTCTGTAACGGATTTCAATGTTAGTTTATGAAATCTTCTCTGACTGCAGACTTTCCCGCCCTGAGCTGAGGGCCCCGTACCTGTAAAGGCCTTTACCTGTTTCCTACGCTCTGACGCAACCGTGATTGGAAACCCAGAGGAAAATCTCTTTTTCCACGCAGCGTTGACAGTAACCGGCAGAGTCTTTGGGGTTTAGTATTTTTAGCACTTCCGCCTTCTCGGTGGAAGTTGTGCAGCTCTGCAGGCTGCAGCTCTAAAGCAGGGAGCTCCAGGTGCAAGCAGACCAAAGGGAGGGTCCCTTTTTAAAAAGAAATCATGCTAATATTTAGCACAGGACAGCTGCCTGGTTGTGGTTTTTCTAGAAACTAGAAGATCAAACAATAACAGAGGGACATGTTGGCATCAAGCAGATGTTCTAGTGTATTTCCTGTGTGGTTGTGTCTGATATCTCCAGCTACATCTGAAGAAAGGGTTTTGATGATCGCCTTCAATTCAAGTGGAAGATGTTTTTTTTTTTGTTTTTTTTTAACATGAAAAGTGAGGCGTTTGGATTTGGCTTTCTTTAGGAAATCACCAAGTTAATAAACAGATTAGGTGTAATTTAACCTCAATATGGATCAAGATGATGTGTCTCAGACAACAACCAGTATCATGAAGACAGAGGAACCCGGCAGATGGGTCATGGAGAAAGTTTTGGTTCAGTTAAAAAAAAAAAAAGAAGAAGGGTTTATAATAACAACCTAAGCTGATCATCTCAGTGAACTCCTCAGCTGCCAGCCAGATCTGCAGCAGGCTGTTAATCACCAATGAGAGAAAGCAGAAGCCTGGAACAAGGTCCCCCTGTTTGATTGGTACCAAAGTTGTGTGAGACCAAATGTGAACTCTGCATTTTACCCTGGGGAAAAAAAACAATGGTAAAGCATGGTGAAGGTAGCATCATGCTCTGTGGATATATATCAGTGAGTAGATTGATGGATCTCCAGTTCTGGAGGAAAACAAAAATTTTCCAGGTGACAACTGGCCATCCAACAAGAAGTGGTTTTTAAAAGGAAAATCTCAAATCATGCGTCCTTTCTGTTCACTTCTTCATCCCTTTGTGTTGGTCTGTCAATTACCAGGTTCGCTTTTCTTCATCTTCATTAAGTCAGTTTACTTTTCATTCTGTTAATTTAACTAAAAAATATCAAATAAAGAATCCTAAGACTAAATGTCTCCCAATCTAAGGTAATGAATGTAATGATGTAATGAATTCTGTGAAGGAGAGAGAGGTTTTTCACAAAGCAATATTAGGCGGTAACAGAGCTGTTAGTAGTGAGGAGGACTAAGCTAAGAAGATGGAAGGAAGGTGAGTAACCGTGAATTAGTAAAACGTTAATGGCTGTATGGTAAAGAGATCATGGAGGGGCTTACTTTTCCCACCCAGAGTGGTTGAATAAATAAGGTAATAAACTTTAAAAACAACAATGCAGTTATTTAACAGATAAAAGCGTCATCATCCATCGGAGGGGAAACTGAAAAAAAGAACAACCTGGTTTATTTAAACAGGCGATCAAAGGTGATGCCACATTAATGTTGAATAAGCCCTGAATTCAACGTTAGGTCTTCTGAGTAAAATTCTGCAGCAGGAAGTCTGGTTTCTATCACCAGACTTTTTGACTACATTCTTCACATTCTCATACAATTATTTTTAATTTAGTATCTGCCCACAGCTTCCTTCTCTTTAAATGTGGCTCTGCTTGTGGTGGAAAAGGGCGGCGTTTCCAGAATTTCAGGGCGCCGCGCAGACGGGCGGGGCTTGGCTGTTACAACTAGCCAATAGGAAGCCAGCGTGTCGCTGCCGAGCACAGCTGATCGATGAGTCAAAGCTGGGAGCAGCTGAAAACATCTCACTTGTTGCTGAGCAGGGGCAGAGAGCGTCAGCTGACCGCGGAGCTCCGAACTCATCCCCATTCAGAGCCTGAAACCGAACCGGGGGAGTCTCTGCAGCCCAGCCGCCCGCGACTCACCGCGCTGCCGCCACACAGGTGAGAAAACCACGCAGGGATATCAGAGGAGTCTGCAGCGAGGTTAAGTGTTTTTTTTTTTTTTTTTTTTATCTTCGCTGTCATTATTGGTAACCTACGTCTTTATCGACGAAATCCATCAGAGCTGCAGACATCTGCTCCCATGTTTCCCTTTCATTATGATGCTTCCAGTTCTCTTTAATGGACGGTTATTCATTTGTACTTTCTTCCCTGTCATTTATACTGCAGCTGGGTTCTGATTAGGTTTGGGATCGTGGTTCTGGCTTGATTCTGCCAGAGATGTGTTGGTTAGAAGCTCTTTAAAGCTGCCAGATGTTGGACACATGCAGTTTGAGGGAAAATCCAAAGAAACTGTACAAAAACAGGTGGACTGAAGAGTGGGGACAAGCTGGTTAGTTGAGATGGTTCTGTGCAGGATGTGAAAAGCTCTGGGCTGAAATGGCTTTAGGTGCCTTAATCCCAGGTCCATCTTTACAAATTCATATAAAACACTAAAAGCTAGAACCACTAGGCTTTACTGTTTATCCTTTAGTGGACTGGGATTATTCTGGATGTTTTGATTATCATTGAATATAAATAAATGTCTCCTTTTTTAAGAGGGATTAAAACATAGAAATATGTGTTAGAAAAAACTGGTCCACATTGCCATAAAGTTCATGCAGTTAAGTGATTAAATCCATTGTCATTTTCAGAAATAAACTTGTATGGATTGGGCAACAAAGCTGGTTTTAGCTGAGGGCCCCACACCCTCCTGAATCCTTTGGATCATTTTGAGCGTAACACGGTAATAAGATCCAAACAAAAGCAGAAGTTAAACTTTGATGTTTAATATAGAGTCACAAAAGCTTTTAGATTATTCAGTGATCCCTTCGTAACTCAGGGTGAAAAAAGGAACTTGAGTTAAGGAAAATTACCTTCAGAGTTTGTAGATTTTAGAAATGTACTCATAAGATCAGAGTTTATTTAATATGTTTGCATTTAAAATAAATCCGTTTTAAGTATCATTTAAAGTATAAAGTTGTCTCTGTTGATGTTGTTATTGTGCAATCGGTCTGAAACGATCTCAAACGCTGAGTAGAGATTGGGGGAAAGGCCCCATCCCATAATGCACTGTCAGCGTTGCCTCTATGCACAGAGTGCATGAATTTACAGCCCTCACTTTTGTTCTGAATCAGGTTAAATAGCATCTTTCACAGCTGACTGCACCTAGGAGAGCAACAACAAAGTCTCTGGCTTCCATTGCACTAAAATATGAAGCAGTGGAGCTTTAAAACATTTTTTGGCTCAAACTTCTCCCCCAGATGGAGTAAAGTCGGAGCTCCTTCTGCAGCTTGTCTGTAGTGTCCACATCACTGCTCCATCTTGCAGCTTGTTGCTCCCCAGGATTTTCCCCCCTGCATCCTTTTTATTATCTGTAGTAACATCGTTGGTGTTACCTCACTTCCTCCCGTGTTTCTGCCAAACGAGTTGAATGTTGTGGCTGGAAACAAGTTGCATAACTTCTTCTGTTCCAGAAGTTTTTTTTTTTTTTTTCCATGAAAGGACATTAAAGCAGCGAATGATGCTACTCATCCAGCCTGACGTCATGTTTGCATGTTTGCTGCGGGCCTCCGGTAAGAGCATGAGGCGAAGTGGCTCCAACCATGAAGGGGAAATGAACGCCAAGCCTGCAGGAGTAAATATTATTCCTGTGAAAGTATCAAAGTTTATTATTTTTTTATGGGGAAGGCACAGAAATCAGAGGACTAAGTAATGATCCTTCATGACCCCTGTAATTCAAGCAACGTCTGGTCTAAATCCTGACAGACGGGGACCGGTAGTCATCGTGATCAGTCCGGTGCCGTGTCTTCCACCGCTTGCTGTTTATAAACTGACTAAAGATTCTCTTTGTGGTTCAGATCTGAGGAGTTTCCCGACCGCACCTTCAAAACTTCACTTTTCTGATCTTTGCATGTGGTTTGCATAGGGCTAGTTCTTTGTTGCAGCCACACAGATCTCATGATAGCAACCAGCTTTGCTTCTACAAATGACCCACACGTCCATTTGGAGCAGAATTTCAGTTTCCTTAGAAAAGGAAATAATTTTTGCTGATCATTGCCTAAAAATCTACACATGCAGACCGACTCTCACCCACTTACTCTCAATGTTTTTATCAAGCTCTGCCCTGGTGGCACCATGCGTCTTAATACGAGGCTGTCTTTGGAGCCTTTTGAACATCCTGAGTCATTTTTATGTGCAGGGGAATCACACCCAGTGTTCTAAGGAGCCGTTTCTAGCATGCAGGGGCGTTTCGGTGTAGAGTAACGATAGCTGCATGCTGTTCTTTGGAGGTAACATGCTAACACAACAAGTTACTAATTTCAAACAGATCTACTCCTTTTTTTAAAATAGAAATCAACCATTAATTTGCTTGAGTAGATAAAAAAAGCATCCGATTGTTCTGCATAATAAGCTGAAAACGATGTAATTTATCATAGCAGAGGCTGGAGGTGCGGAAAGCAACCGTCACTGAACATGACTGTATTTGCAGCGTCTGTAGGAAACCTGACATTTATAGCCCTTCAGAGATGAATTCTAAAGTTTTCAAGAAGGAAAACCAATACCTGATATTTTTTTTATTAGTTTTCCTGCAGCTCAAACGGATTTGATGCCAGTTTCCACCTGTGAGGTTTAAAGGTCTGTAGAAGTGGAGCCATTTTTAATGTCTGATCCATCTTTTTTTAATTCTGCCGCCTGCCTGGTTCTGATTCTCCCATCCTTCCAGCAGAAGGCCTAATATCACAGAGGGCCGTGCTGACTAAGAAGCAGAGCGCCCACGCAGGTCGCGGTCTCACCAGACGGAGGTGTGAACGTATTCGTGTTAGGCCTCTGATGTTGCTGGCATCGGGCCCTCCCCTAGCTGCTCTCAGGATGACTGGCATATCTGTTGACATGAAAGCTCACAAAACATACCAAACAGGGCAAAAAACGCTCCCTGACGCCCACATTCTCACATTCTGTGGCATTTAGAGGTCTGCCACTTCACAGGAAGTGTTTCTCTGGGACTAAGGTGTTGTAAGCCACTTGGACTGAAGGCATCTGAGGTGATCGGTTTCTAACCCTGTACTTTTCTAGAGGCTTCTCAGCCAGGTGTCGGTCAATATGGGCTGTGTTGAAACTGTAAACACTCTCAGGTGAGGGGTTTCACTTTGAATCAGCTGAAAGGTTGAAGCAAGGCTGCGTTTTTCACGGTTCCAAGACGTGCAACTAGATGATTCCTCCTTACAGGCCCATTAGAAGTTCTTCTCAGTTCAACCTCAGCAAAGCATAAAGCTGTTACTGGTGTGAATCAGCCCAGAGCAATGCATAGCTATGTGTTTTATTGAACCATAGAAGAAAAGTGTCTCTTGTTTTTTTTTTTTTTTTTTTTGCTACTGGAGGAAGAGCAAAGCTTCTCAACCTATTTATCTAAAAACCTCTTTCCTGCCAGAATAAAGGGAAAATTAACAACAAACCCCATTTTTTTTAATCTGCTTCTTGCATGTCTTGCTTTAAGTTCGAAATTCTCTCAAACTTGTGGCAGCGCTAAAAAGGCTGAATTTCTGCAGAAATGACCTAACATGACCGCGCTTTAAATCCTAGGAAATGTGATTTCTTGTCATAATGACAGCTTTGCTCGGTCATTAACACCAAAGATTAAATAGAAAGATTACAAGTACTTTATGGTATTGCAGTACGCTCTTAACTACCCAACATGTCTGCTCTCGTTTCCTGTTACAATTTTTGTTTTTATTTGTCTAGTTTTCTGAATCCTCGTACAAGCTTTAACTATTAGGACGAACAACTTGTCATGGTTAAAGAAATAAATGAATTATTATTATTGCAAGGAGCTAACAACCGCTCTCCAGACAGGGAGGAAATCACCATGGCAACCGTTTTAAATGACTCTACAGAGTCTTTTTAATCGAATTAATGTGAGTCGTGTTTTGTAGTGTTGTGTGCTTGTTGCTGGTGTCTTCACCAACCATCTGGGGACGGAGGACGTTATGGGGACTGAAGCCGGTCAGAGCCACAGAACCTTTTTAGGAACAGTTTAGAGTGAGGTTCTTCTTGCATTATTCTGGTTTCTGTGTTACTCATTTTTTATGAATAGATACCCAGTAACAAACGAGTCTATTTTTGTTCCAAATATTGTTTGTTCTTTTTTTTTTAATCGCTGCGTCATTCACACAATGAGCCAACTTCACTTAAACCTTGTGGTGTCATTCCTTTTTATGGTTTTTTTCAGTAGACAAATCTTTAGATAACCACACATGTGTTTGCATACGTCTGCTTATTTTTCTCCACCTTAAACTTGTCATTTCTGCCGTGTTCTCAGGAAGTCGGGTTTCATGTCGGCGTCAGTCCCGTATCCATGGCCGAGCGGACACATCTGTCTCGTCTGTGGACTCCTCCTCTTGGTCTCCTCCCCGCTCCTCTCTGCAGGTACTTTCTTCACAGCTGGTGTTGCTCTTTAGTTCCTCAATATTTCTTTATTTCTCTGTTCAGCTGTGACCTTGTTAAAGCACCAAAATGTCTTAAGATATTATTTGCATATCATTTCAAAGTGACCTTTGACCTCCTCTGTTGCTCTTTACTCTACAGATAAGCCTACTTTAATACAAACATTTATTCTTTCAGTTTTTGCTCCTTAAAGTAAAAACGGGTGTCAATTATTTGGAGAAAGATTTTTGGAGCTTTTAATGATGCATATGTGATAGAAAGTCATTAGAAAATTGATCTGCAGTGAATCTCTGCTACATGGGGAAATATGCATTTAGGTTTTTTTTTTTGTTTTGTTACATGCATGTTAGTTTTTGTTTGCAGTGACATTATATTAATAGCCTGTTCATATGTCTTGTTTCTTGATCTCAGCAGGCAGAGTGAACAACTGTTCACACCCTCTGGTCCCGGAACATGGAGGTTTCCACTGCAACCCCTCTCCATGCCGCGGTTTTCTCTCCGGTAGCTCCATCCGGATCTTCTGTCAGAACGGATACACTCTGAGCCACACAAAACCCATCAGGTGTAACAAGGGGAAATGGCGCCCACCCATGCCGTCCTGCATCCCCTTAAAAGGTAACAGTTGAAAGGGGAATGAAACAGGCCACATACAGAAAGTTATCATAGTGAAAAGACTGATCATGTCTGGTTAAAATCCACTATGATGCAGATCGGATTAGTTTTTTTTTTTTTTATCATTAACTTTTTCTAAAATTTATCTTGTTTTTTTTCATTGAAAATAATTCAGATACATCCCAAAATAGCTACCTACCTGTCAGTTGAGAATATCGAATTGATCAAAAGAAAAGCCGACAGATTATCGACCTGATGTTGTGAACCACAGCTTCAGTAACAACCAAGCATCAAAAACTATAAAGGTTTAAAGCTGAAAAAAGTGAGATGAATGTTGGCAACTGTGCTGCTTTCTGAAAAGAGAAATTTTAAACTGGATCTTTTCACCAAAACCTGTAGCAGTTTGAATGAATGAAACAAATGACACAAGCTGATAGTATAACCCTGGTTTATATTACCCAATGCTGATTTAAACAATTTAAACAGCAGTCAGGGTTTTGATAATAACGCTTCACTTTGACCCACATTTACTGCATGAACTAAATGATGTTTCAGAGCCAATCTAATCTCTTTCGATTGAATGAGGCAGTTCCTTATTGCTATTCCTAGATTTGCTATAACACTTGGAAATAGTTAAAAATGTGACTGATAAATTGTAAGGTTTTTTTAACAATATTCTTAGAAGGCACTAGCTGAAAATAAATAAAAAAAAAAAAAGATTAAAAAAATCACATAGTTAATTGGTAAAACTAGGTGTCCCGAGTAGACAGCCCAGTGGTACCCCTTTAGGTAGATTTGGCTTCCTTGATGTTCTTCATTCTGTTTTAAATGCTTGTTGAATAAGAATTTAAAAAGCACGTTGCTGAAGATTGAGACCTCAATATAGTTGGAGGAGATTTAAAGAGTAAAAAGTTACTGATGGTTCCAGTAGCAACAACAAAAAAAAAATGCTAATTTAAGTGGACTCTTTCAAGCTAACTTAAAACAAAAAGAGGATGTTTGTTGCTGGTGAATGCCTTCACCGCAGGACTGAATATAAAACAGGAAACTAGACAAACTCATTGTGTATTTTTTTTGTGAATATTACACTTGGTCAGCAGAGAAGGCTCCACAAAGCTCGCATTCAGCATATATTTTAGGGAAAAGCTGCATGGTTCTCTGGACCAGCTTTGCTCTTTGCTGGAGAGTCAGAGTTTTTATCCTGCTCTTCAGTAATGGTGAGCAGATGTTATTGGGCAACTCTATTTCCTAGCAGCACTGACCCAACACAGCATTTCTCAGTTAGTACTTCGGTTTATGATCTACTGATTCCTGCTTCTTTTTGACCCAGAACGATTACTCATTTCGAGGCTTTTGTTGTGATTTCCAACCCTTAAAATTTGGTCGAAGGACCTTTTTTTGTTTTGGCTTGCAGACCTTTACAGCTTTTCTTTCTCTGTAATGAATAACTGTTGCATTTTAAAGTTGGTTCAGTTCAGCTTTAATCCTAAAAACCATCAAACCCTCTAAAGTTTGAAAAGTCATATCTTCTCCTTTCAGCACCACACAGCAACTTTTATCACGATTATCTTTTGACCCATTTACCAGATCCGCTCAGACACTTCTTCTGCAGAGGAACTAGAAGCTTCACCCTCTTCAAACTAGTTCCGACTTCCTCTCTTGTCATTCAGTCAGTCGCACTGCAACAGGAAGACAGAGTGCTTAAAGAGGAAGCGGGCAAAGCCACGATAAAATAACCAAGATGGATTTCCTTTGCGTTGATGCTGTGTTTGATGGAAATCTACTGAATAGAATCTCAATTTCTAAAAACTTGATCTTGAAGCTGATGAGGTATTTCTGTTTCAAGACCCTGAGCACCTGGCTGCTCCCACAGACATATATTTAGGTTTTATTTCTGGCATTTTTTTTTCTTTTTTTACCACCATAAACATTTAAACTAAAGTTGATTCTTAACTCTGCTGTGGCTCCATTTATGGATCACAGTGAGAATCTCCCTGGAAATGGTTAGAATCCACTAAATGGTTTGAATAGAGATATAGACGTATGACTTATTAGTATCATAATCATTAAGAATGAAAAGAGGATTTTAACTTTTTTTTTTTTTTTTTGCCAAGGAAAGGGGTCCATGCAGTTAGCCTTGTGGAGCCCCTGTAAGCAGATGATGTAAAATCTTAAAAATATTCTGTCCTAAACATTTTGGGTCTCTACTCTTCTCCACAGACGGGCCAAACATGAAACCTGATGGTGAAATGAGTGACATGCCCAGCATGGCCACCACCGCTGTGGGCGTGTCCATCTTCCTGCTCACCACCACCGCCTGCCTGATCGTCAAATCTCGCCTCCTCCCCTGCCGATCACACGGGTAAGAACGATTGTTTTTTTTTTTTTACGTCTGGATCAGTGGTTCCTAAAGTTTGGGAAGCCAGGTGGCCCCACTGGCTCTGATTCACGGGATAATTGCCTGCAAGTTCCTTAGAAGGTATTGCTGCTAAGATGACGCAATCACTCACATTTTGTAGGATACATTTTTTTTTTTTTTTTTGTGATTTAAGTTCTGACTGCATGACTGGATCCAAATCTGGCTTTCTGTCCAGTAAAGTGCCCTTTAGATTAGATGGACTCTGGTCAGAGATTTAGAGATAAATTCCTATATTTTTTCCTCCAGAACTTGAATTAATTTATCCACCTGAGGGGCCTTTATTTAGCCTTAATGAAGTCCTTCTCTTTGTCTTCCTGCAGCCGTCGCTCCTCAGATCAGGTGGACCTGATGGTGGATGGACTTCCTGTCTCTCTTCCCTCCTATGAGGAGGCCGTGTACGGCAGCTGGGGCCAGCGAATCGCTCCCTGCTCTGCTCCTGGACCGACGCAGCTCCTCCTGGCCCAGGAGGACCCCGGTTATTGCCCGCTGCCTCAGAGCAACCAGCCAGACGGCAGCAACCGGCCCCTCCTGTCCATCCAGAGCCCAGAGAACCCCCCTCCGCCGTACGAAGAGGTCCAGTCATCACACCCCAGAGACAGGATGAGCAACGGGAGCATCCGGCGTCTCTCGGACGATAAAGACACTTGATTATCGAGCCGTTGGGTTCAGGAGGAACTCCTGTGGAGACACAATTGTAACGGCTAGTGATCGTCAGCGGTTTGTCTGAGGAAGATGATTGAGGATCAGCCGACACTGACAGCTGAATTATTTACTACCTGCACTTTTCCTGGTTGGCTGCAGCTCAGCAGCATCAGGACCGATCTGATGCGACGAGCTCTGATTGGCCAGCTCCCGGCCGAAGAGGACTGAAGTGTTTTTGTTTTCTAGATGAAATGCTGATGGTCTTTTTATGCGTCTGTGTAAACTGAGCGTACGTGACGCAGGGTTTTGGGTAAATTTGTTGTCTGCTGGTAACGAATTCCTGGCCGGTTTCTAAGCTGTTAATTTATGTAACTGTTTTTGAGGTCTTGGCGTGTTTTCAGTGCTGTTCTGGAGACGTTATGTATCCCTCCCGTCAGTGACGGGGCTCATCGAGGCTTCTTCCATGAAGTCGGATGCGTGCAGTTACACAAACGCGTCTGTTTCCATGGTGATTGACACCTCTTGTGTCTTAGACTTTTGCACGGTGAGCTTCTTCAGGTTCAATCAGACTGTGGTGCAGATTTATTGTAATAATTTACAAATATAGATTTCTAATGTACAGAAAAAAATATATGAATATAAAAGAAATAATGTGTTTTTGTTGTTTATAATCATTGCAGAGTGGAGTGTATATTTTTTTAATCAAATTTCTCTAATCTATTGTGTAAAGATTTTAATTTAAATTAGATGAGACTAATGAATGTTTTTATTGAATTTCTTTTGTTGTTTTTTAACCTGTAAAAACGGACCTGTAATGGTTTTGTTTTCCCTCTTTCTTGGATGTTTGATTTTTGCAGAGATGCCTTCACAGACCTTGAATGTATTCAGCGTCTCATTTCGTGTTGCTGTTTTAAAGATTGTAATACTTGCAGATGATGATTTGTACTCTGTATTATTGCACAAATTCTGATAGAAATAAATGTTTTGAAGTGTTTATCTGTTTGACATCTGGCTCTGATTTGTGGTCCGAACGGGTTTCGTCTGCGGTCGTTGGTTTCAGACGATCCTGGAGGTTCAGCTCAGCAGACAGATCAGAGCAGTTTCTAGGCCGCTTCTGTTCCCTTAAGCCTGGGTAAAAAAATGTCCAGAAAGTAAAAATCGTAAATCCTTCATTCTAAAATGTTTATAGTTCTAAATAATGGAAACTACAGTAATGTTTAGCAGAATGAGATGACCAAGCCAGTGTGGAGGGCTGTGAAACACCCTTAGATTAACACACTTAGATTATTAGTCAGATTTCTTTAGCATTTAGAGAAAACTTGAAGCTAAAAGCATCATGGAGCTCGATCTAAAGAGCCAAGAGATCCCATGAGAAACACTGACTGTGATGGAGCCGCCTCTGAGGATGGAGGACTCCCAACGAATCTCTGTTGAAACCATTATTTGCCAAAATCGCTCCAACAGGGCATCAGCGACTCATCGAGGAGAACCCATGGAACCCAGAACATCTAAAGCTGTGCAGGCCTCACCTGAGATCAGAGTTAATGATTCATCAAAACCACTGCTGAACCAAAAGGTTCTGCTCACATTTACCAACAAACATCTCTAGGTTTTTTTTAGGAGGTCAGAGTCCTGTAACACCTGGAATAAAATGAATGTGATACCAGCAGTCAAACATGGTGGTTTTGGTGTTTCGGTCTTTAGAATCTGGACGACTTGGTTTAGTCAACGGAGCTGTGAAAACTGCTCTCAGCCAGAAAATCCTGAAGGAAATGTTCGAGAGCTTAGGTTAAAACTAAAACTAGGTTAAAATTAAGTCTGGTTTGATTATTCAAGGACAGGTGGCTGCACCTTAAACTGGCCTTTCATTCTAGAAAACTAAAATAAATCTGATAAGCAGAGCGGCCAAAAATCTCTCCTTAATGATTATTAAAAGCATAAATTCATATTCATCATTCTAACAGAACAAATGTTACATTTGAATCCTACATTACATTTATTAGCTCGCCTTTAACAGATGTAAATCCAATACTAAACCATTGAGCTCTAACTAAGAATAGATATTAAATGATTTAAATGTTTGAAAGAAAAGCCCCGAGGAGTTAGAGGTGCTCTATATGTCGTTAGAGACTCGAATGCGGCTTCTTTCAGCCTCTGACAAAAGGGCTTGTTAAGATCTGTAACCCAAATCTTCCTGTTTCTACAACAGGGATCTGAGTGATTCAAAGAACCAGTAACACCAGACGGCGTTAAACTGGGGGTTTAAACTCCAACTTCCTGCTTTGGTTGATTCTTCAGAGTTCTGACCACGAGAAGCAGAAGTGGGCCGACGATTTGGGAAGGGAGGGAACTGTTCAGCCTGGTTTACTGTAAGCAACCAGCCTGTTCAATGAATGACTGTGGAGGGTGTAACCAGCCTGCTAGGACTGTTGGGCAACTGTTTTATGTAAGAGAAGAGTTTAAAATTACATCAGCTTTCCTTTACAACAGTTTGATCAGCTGCACTATTAATGGCTGGCGTCACAATCTGGAAGCTCACAAGAGACCAGATTAAGAAACTCAGCTGAAATAATAAAATGTCCCTCATTTGTCACCGTTGAGTGATCAGAGGGTGACGTCAGAGTCAGGAGCAGGAAAAAAGGATAAATTCCCAGTTAGAGAAACCATCAGATGACACAATAAAACTCAGTATCCAGAAAGTCTAATTCCACTGGCATCATCTCAGTCCTTTTGGGAATAAACTTTTCTTTAGTCCAGGTTGGAATAAAAAAAAAAGATGGAAAACTAAGATCTCATTCACAAGGTCAGAGTATTAAGTTTTTTTCAAGGAATTCCAGATAAATTAAACAAACATAAATTAATTAAAGACATACTGATGTTTTCAAGCCAATATTTCTGTTCATTCCCAAAGAAAACAGATCAGATTAGTATATTAGTAACCAATATAAAAAAAAAACAAGAAACCATTTCAGAAAAACAAACAAACAAACAATGTTAAATCCCTTCTTAGGTTGGTTTTATTCTGAAAAACAAAACACAACGCCCCATTGGTTCCAGGCTTCCCCTGGGTACATTTGTTTTACAGTGATTCAAAATACTGGAAGATTCATTAAAGCATCTAAAAACAGCCAGATTTAAACCATACAAACATTAGACCAAGATAAAAGCTGGTAAAAGTATAAAAATTAACATAAAAGAAATGTTTTTAGAATGAAGAGAGAGTACGGGGGTCTAAATTTAGCAAAAAAATATCAATTCTCACATTTTTTTTTCTTTCTTCACATTTAATGTTTTTCAACATTTAGTAAACTCTAAATATTAATTATAAATCAATACCTATATATTTTTTAATGTCTTCTTTTCCCCTTTAGTTTTTAATTTCAGGCTGAAGTCCTTCGGCTATCATGGTTTTTTCCCATCGGTGGTGAAAGAAATACAACAAAAGGTACAAATTTACAATAAATCTGTTATCTGTTGGAAAATGGTTGATTTATTGTCACGAGTTTATTGCTTTAACTGCACGGTCACAACATGCATCTGAGGAGCTGTCTGTGTTACACTTTCAGGATGACAATGATGAGGTATAAAACGGGAAAGAAAACAGATGCGGGGGCGGGGGGGCATGTTTCAGGTGCTGTGTGCAAATAAAATCATAGAAATCCAAACTTTAAAAAGATCGATTATTACAAGTTAAAAAAGAAGCTTGTTATGATCAGAAAGCGGCTTCTGCTCTTTTTTTTTCTCAATGCTGAATTAAACTTTAAGGTTATTTTTAGATTTCGAATGAAAATCTTCCATCTCATTCTTACCTTTTTTTTTTAAAGTCATTTTGAATCAATTCTTTTATTTTAGCTGAGAGAAATCCAGCTTTTATTTCACAGGTTTGTCGAAAAAGAGAAGCAGGTAAACACAGTCATGACAAAAGACCATCCCATAATTTAATAGCTGCTAGAATCAGATCCTTTAATTTTCTGTCCTACTTCATCATCGTCTCATGGAGAAATCTAGATGCAGAGAAATGATTAGTAGAAACATTTTCTGTTTTTTTTTTGCAGGTAAAAGCATCAGATTGTCTTTGTTTTGGTTTTATTATGCCTGAAGCAGAGTTTCCTCCTTGGTTTTAATCAAGAGGATATTCTCAGGCGCAGTGAAAGAACTCATTTACTTCTTTAGATTTATGTATCGAGACTGAAAAAAGGATCTGGTCTTTTATTGGCCTTCAGCCAAACTACAAATGTACAAAACCTAAGAAGAGATTTTAACCTAATGAGTTGTAAAACCAAGATGAAACTAAAAAGAAAAACCTGGTAGGTGCAGCAGAACAAGCCCGTATCATCACCCCTCCACCACTGTGCTGCAGTACAGATGAGGCGCTTTAGTTTCTCCAGAAATTTTGGGACGTTTTTTTGACCAGATATCCCAGATATGTTTTTTCACAGCTTTGACACAATTCATGGGTGTTAGAAGCGTTCTCTTGTTCTATTCCCACCTTTCAGTAATTTCCCTGTTAGGAACATACACCTTGCTAGCTGAAGCTTTAATATCTGTTGTTTTATATATATAAATATATAACTTTGCAGGGAAATCTGCTACTTGGGTGATTTAAATTCATTTACCTTTATTTCCTCTTAGCAATTTTTCATTACAATGAAAATGGTCTTATTTAACCCCTCCCTTTGGGGGCAGCGAGCAGCTTTCAGCACCCAGGGAGCATTATGGGCTTAACAATCTTGCCTCATAACGTAGAGTTAGTGACACTAAGTTCTAGGGTACATTTCTGCAAACGTGGATTTTTAGTTTCAAAACTATGACAACAAACTACTCTGTGTGTCTGTGTTAGAGAACCTGCTGAGGTTGGAGCACAATTTCTCTAAAGATATAAGGAGAGCGATTAGAAAGAAAAAATATCTAATTAAGTTTGCTTTATCAAAGACATCTGATAACATTCATGTGGGAGCATTTTCATCTTACTATTACATGTAAAGTATGAAATGTCGACAGCCTGCTACACATTAAATATTCTGCGAATTACATCATTAATCTCTTAATTTAAATACAGGCTATTCCTTTCGCGGCAAACGCTAAATATAAATGATAAATCTGTATCTAGATCCTATGTCTGGTTTATTCTACAGAAACTTACACCTTTTAAAAGGCAGGATGTCTTAATTTTTTTCTTTTTCCATCATTTAATCTAACATTTAAATTTGGACTACATTGTTTCATAAATCAATGACTTTATGAATATAGATAAATAACCGTATAATCAAGACCACATGAACTGATCTTTTCTCACACTTTTTGCCTAATATTTAAGGGTTTTATACAATATTTTGTCTCAGTTGCATCACATCACATGTAGTCAGAGTCCAAGACGACGTGCGACAATGCGACGCAACCAGGAGACTATATTAAAAAGTTCTGTTAAAAGCCTGACTGAATGAATCATTTTAATTTATTTGCTCTAGCAATCATTTAATATTATATTGAAAATATTAAGAATCTGAACTCAAAATCTATGGCTGTAAAATTATCATGTGAAATATGAATATTTATATATATGAAATATTTATACATGAGAAAAAACTCAGTAACTCCAGTGACAACAGCAAAGATTCTCAATTTATAGGAAATCAACTTTTACATCATAAAGGTTTGTGACCAAGTTAGGAAAACATGAAGTCCATTAACAACAAAACTGATCAACAAAGACTTTTCTTATTCAAAAGTAGTATTTCTTTAAACACTAAAATGTTTCTGTAGAATGAGCTTATATATATGAATATCTAAGTCTTTAATGTCTAATATGGATATTAATATATATCAATCAATCAATCAATCAAATTTTATTTGTATAGCACATTTCAGCATCAAGGCATTTCAAAGTGCTTTA
>JAUZNJ010034960.1:0-12470 GCA_034780135.1 Jordanella pulchra
TGCTGATGTGTTATAATGTGTGTGAACTAGAGTAACAGCTGGCAAATCGATAATTCCCGCATTTACTTCTGAGTTTGGGCATTATTATAAAACATTGCCATCTGCACAAGTTTATGTGAGACATTAGAGGCTGCCGTCATGCAGCCCAGAAATGTAGGACCATGCGTACTTCCATCATTCCAAAAGATTACAAATGGGGTTTTATGCACAGTCATGTAGAGAAGATTAGAGTAATGCATTCAATTATATTGACGTCAGCAAAAAGGAATGTTTTAATTGCTTTTAACTAGTAGATCCATAATTTAACCTTGTTTTACTATTCAAAGTTAGTCCCTGGTGCTGTCACTACAACGTTTGGGTTACAAACGCCATTCTTATATGGTGGTTGGCCATGTGTTGCAGAAGCAAAGGATCCTAAATCATGCCCTATCCAGCTCCATGCTTCACAGTTGGTATGAGGTTCATTTCCCAGAAAGCTGTGATTCATTAATGTGTTTTGTACCTCTATGCTATCGATCAAAAAGATTAATATACTTTTAACTCTCTGTTCTTTGTCTAGGAAGTCCTGGATTCCCTTTATGGTCTTTATGGCAAACTTCTATCTGATTTAAGTTTTTTAGAGAGCAAAAAGCTTCCTTCTTGCACACCATCTTTGATGGCCGACTTTTTAAACTAGTTTTTTTTTCTGTTTCTGTGCAGACCTACACTCAAAACAACAGAAAAAAGAAGCTTTAATAACATTCTCAAGTTTTAGTAGACATTCTTGTATTTTGCAGTTTGTTTTCAGAGTAAACATACTTGGACAGCCTCACCAGAGGGTGCTGTCAGTTGTTTTAATGTTGTGTACTTGTAGAAAAAACTTCCATGGGTAAAATGATCTGAATGATATACTTTCACTACAGGCTTAAAAATCACAATTTAAAGTTTATTTCAGCATTTTGACACCAGTAGAATCTATGAAGACATTATCTTTCACCCAAAGTGCCATCGAGCCAGGGAGATGTCTGATCAGAGAACTAAGGGACTCTGGAGGAGCTGCAGAGATCCCAAATCAATATACTCTTGATTTGTTTGTTGTTTAACAGAGAGAATAAAACAGCATTCGTTGAAATAATTTATGAGAAGTCTTGCTTTCCGTTTGTAACATCCATCAGACATCTAAGAATTTCCAGCTTCATCAACTATCACTGCACATTCATTGCAGGTGTCGCTGTAATTGCCACAATCTGCCTGTCACAACACTTTGCATCCCATCGCCTCTCAAGGCGCCTATACGTAGGGATAACATGCAAATCAATCGCTCTGGTTTAGGGAAACGCACTTGGTCGGAAGTCACAGGGCCTGTGCCACTGTTCAGGTTCTAACAGTGACCTCGGACCTTTCCTAAATGAATAAATTCTGGAAAAGCTTGGAGATATTTTGATTCAGTGTGGTCTTTAACTGCTTTGGCCATCTTGTCACTCGAGAGGAAACTACAGTTCTATGGCTGAACTGAGTCCAGGCTTAAGATGATGCCACACCCTGCTGACATGGCACAAAAAAGCCTCTGCTGCTTTACATTTGAGATGATACTGTAAACATCCCGTGACAGTCTAGTCTCATAACCTTTAATCACATGCCTTTAGCTTCATTCCCACTGGTTCATCTGGGTGAAGTGTAAATAGCCATGATATAATGAATGCAAGCAAGAACAGTAATCCAGCTTTACTTTAAAGACAACCTCAAAGATTACTTGAAAGTTTTTAGTCCAAAATTTCCTCCCTGTAGATTGTTTTAAAAATATTAACACCTCTAAACAAATCTCCCAATGTGACTGGTTTAACTGGGAGCCTAAATGTGTGTTTATTGACATCTGTGCGTATTTTTGAGTTCAGTGCACCTGGGACAACAATGGATTCGAGCAGCTGTGTGTTTATCAAGCCATGCAGCAGCAGGACATCAGCGTCTGTTATTAAACAGTCAGGAATTATACTAGACCGCCATACGCTGCTTCAGTTTTGATCACCGGTTCAAGCAGAAGACCAGTGGATGTGTAATTTTAAATGTCACACATGGTTTATTAAGACCGAACCCAAAACAGCGTTTGACAAACCTGCGGAGCAGCGAATCAGCTCACACGTAACATGATCAGGTTTCAAAAACAAGTTGTAAAAGAGCCACGCTGCAAATAATGCCACAGGCACCAATATATTAGCTGAAGCTTTTGGCTTTTGTAGGTGAAGTTAGATGAAACACACCAAATGGTTACAATTAAAGGACCAGTTGTGTCAAAAGTGATGAAAAGCAACAACAGAATAATTTTGTAGTTACTCATGCGGTCGTATAAAGTCGACATGTGGATTGCGTTAGTGGTAAATGAACACCTGTTTGACCTCGGAACACTGCGGGCCCCTGGTCTTAACTCTTGTTTTCTTGGATTGTAGTGTATGCAAGTTTTACTTTAATTTCCCTTTGAACTGAATGCATATTCTGGGATGTGCTTCTCTCTGGCAAGAGATGTCAACTCAGCAATTCGCTCCAGTCCAATGAAATGCTGCAGGGCCTGGAAGGAAGCAGCTGCTGAGAGACGAATACTGATTGGAAGGACGAGCCAACTTCAGTTTACCTTCCCTCAGTGAGTACATGATGAACAACAAGAGAGATTTACAACCCTCTTGTTGTTCATGTTCTCTCTTTTCTTCCAGAGCAAAGAAAAATGGGTGTGCATACATTTTTAGAATTGTAATGATAGAAGATCCTATCAAAAACTCGTGTTTTCCTTTTTTCAGGGTTTGGTAATGACTCTGTCCTCTTGGAAAAACAGCCCTTAATCTCACCAATTAAATTCAGCTTATTAAGATGATATAGCACACACTGTGCTATTAAATCGATAACAAATCTGCACCTGGCAATGCATCTGTAGAGTTAGAAGAATGTTTCATCCATCTTCATCTATCTTGCCCACAAAGAACATTTTTAACACAGGCATCCAGTGGGAGGAAAATTTCCATCGCCTCTGGTAATATGACCCCTCGCCCCAAAAAACTGGGATCAATGCTACTTTCCCAGTAATACAGGTGACCTCGTTGCCATTCACTTGCAGAAATACATTTTAATGCTGGTTAGGCTGTAGCTGTGTGTCAGTGGGTTCAATGTTTTCATGTGTACAGTGCGAGTGTTTAATTTTCCATGTAGTCACTGCCCTTAAGTCTGAGAATTACAAACGGGTCTGGACCTGCTCGCTTCTTTCCCAATTCAGCTTCATGAGCTGACAGTAATCCCCTGCCTATGGAGGCACAGGGCTGGGCCTCGGGGGCGGGGGGATCTGGCAGGGTGGGGATGGAATAGATTCATGGATGGTGAAAAATTTGGGGATGGCGTGAATCCCTTCAGGGAGAGGCAGTGCCAGGAACCGAGCTGCTTGCGCTGCCACTTTTATGTTGTTTTTCTTAAGTCAGTCTAGTCCAACGTGACTTACTCTTCCTAAGTAAATCTAATATTTCCAAAATAATACTTCAGTCTTCCCAGAAAAAAGTCAAATAGTCGCAGGCGTGCGCATAAGGTTTCCAATGGAAGATGTCGTCAGACATTAGATTGAGTATCAGCAGCCTGGTTTTATATTAGCAAGAAGCATCTTTGGATTATTTTTGAAGAAAACTGACATTATGAAGCAAATTTTAAAAAGTAAAATGAGCATTTTTCTAGAAAGTGCTGTCTTTTAATAAATTCCTTTGTTTCTTTATATTGGAGTTTTCCTGAAACATGTTTTAATAAAAGGAATCATTCCAAAGCAACATATCTACCTGTGACTGCACATACCTGCAGACATTTCCTGTCATTCTGAGTGAAGCTGTTTCAAAAAATCTTTAAAATACATACATTTCTATTACAACAGTGTAATCTAATACAAAACTGTAGAAAACCCAAATAATCTGAAATCTACGTATTTAAATGTTATAAATGATTCCCATATGAAGAAATATTTTTAATAGAATAGCATGCCACATTTTGATGATCCATTTATATTCAACCAGTCATTTAGACCACAGATAATGACAAAATTTAAATCATATTAACATATTTGTTTCTGATGGGAAAGGATTTGGATTAAAGATGGTTTTTCAAAAACTTCCATTTGGAACTATGGTATGAAAATATGTTTCATTTTTTTAATAACTGGTTTAATAAGTACAATATAAGATACCTCTTTAATAATCTAATTCAAAATGTGCAATTACAAAGTTATTTTCAAATTTGATTTCAAATTGTATGATTTAAATTTAAAATGGTTGCATTTCTTTTTTAAGTGAATCTGCTGGTCCTCCATATAAAGGAGTGTCAGCTTCATAAAAAATGAAAAAAAAAAAATCTGTTCTTATGTATATCAATACAAAAAGACATAAAAATTGTGTTTACCCTGCTCAACAATCAATCAAATAATCTTTATTGCACTGCAGCAATAAAGCCCAATAACTGCTGAGCAGCATTTGGCTTCACTCTAAAAACAGACACAACCAAAAACTTGGTTGAATTTTGCCAATCTGGTTGGTAGTTATGTGTCCAACCAATCTGTTGGTTAAAACAACCAATTTAATATGGTAGTGTTTTAACCAATCTATATTGGTGAAAGGGCAAACCAAAACAAATTGGTCACTTTGACCACAATATTAGCGAAGATGTAACTTTGAAAGGCAAGGCTGGGGCTTGAACCAACATTCTTTTGGTTGAAGGGCAAACTTCTACATCCAAAACCACTCTTACCACTAACAAGTCCTGGAATTTAACACTACCTAATACTAATGTACAGCCAAGGTTAGCGACGAGATTAGCATCCTGTACATGTATATTTTAACTGTTCTTTAGGTCCCTAACTATTTCAGACTAAACTTGAATAGAGCCAAACAGTCAGATCAGTAAACAATTTGTTACAATTTGTATTGGTTGTTTGGTAAGCCAATTAAATTGGTTGATCTGAAACCAATGGGTTGGTCAATTTCTGACCAATATATTGGTTAATCTAACCAACTAGGTTGGTTGTTTTTCCAACCAATCTATTCTTAAGAGTGTTGTTTGGTACTAAACTTATATATTTTTTAAAATCTAGAACAACCGGGGGGGTTGATTCATTTGGGTGGTAACTACCTTTCTTCTTTTAATTGATCAATTTTTAGGAAATCTTTCATCTTCTGACATAGGAGCTGGCTTGGAGCTTGTCTACCTGGCTGTGTCTTTCCTGGACAGGGCCTGTGGAGCCGACAGTTACCTTTTATATCTCTGCTTCTTTCTGTATGTCTGATTCTGTCTCCTAGAACCCCAGTCTTCCTCAGCAGATGGCCGCACACACCCAGCCTGGTTCTGCTGGAGGCTTCTTCCTGTTAAAAGGGAGTTTTTCCTCTTCACAGTTGCTTCATGCATGCTTAGTGTGAGGGATTGCTGTCAAGTCAATGAGTTGATGAAATCAGCAGAATTTCCATGGATAGAAAACTTTTAACTAATCTGACTGTATGATTTGATTAAACTGCCTTCAGATGACATGTGTTGGGAATTGTCGCTATATAAATAAAATTAATTGATTTGAATGAACCCTTAATTTAGTAATTTATGTTTTTCTCCAATTCTGACCTTCTCTGACCTGATCTTTATTGGCCACAAGGCTGGATTAGAACCCACAGTTATCATGTGGCCGATGACATTATAAGAGGAGAAAACAAAATCTCCAAATCTTAAGGAGAAGGAATGCCAGAAAAAAACAAAAAAAAAACAAACCATGTCCTGTCCTACCATTACAAATGGAAACACAAAGAATGGTCAACACAGACCTGGACACTTTCCAATTATTGGAACCCTTGTAGTTAAAGTCTCGTTTGACACTATGCACAAACTGTACAGTTTAAGAATACTAAAATTAGAGATAAGCTGAAGACTTTTTAGACAAGTTTACCGAGGATGTGACAAAATTTGGAGGCATCTTTACATGTTCACAAAGCACTTTGTTAGAATACAAGGATTTGCACACAAAATTCTCTACTCTGATGCCATAATTTAAAATGTTTATTTGCTTTTTTTTCTTATTTTCATTTGCAAGCATATTCTCATATGTTAAAAGACAATACCATCATATTTTCATTATTAAAACAATGAAAAACATTTTGTTTTTTTTTTTGCTAAATCAAAACATGAAATAAACCCTTTAAACACTTTACAAACATATTTCTGATAAAAATGAAAAATTCCTTTTTAAAGCTACAAAAAAGGCAATAATTTATCTTAAAGATGGACAAAAAAAGTAGGCACCACTTGTCTAACTAGAGTCTCTGCATCTAAAGCTATCATAGAGACTGTAAATCTTTAAAGGTTTGAGCCACATGGTGTCATTACTCTCACATCCACTGATTTGTACTCATCTCCTTTACAGACCAGGAAGCTTATGAGACAGTCTGCCTTTCAGCTATTACCATAAACAATGTGACGAGACAGAAAGGTGGTGTGTATTGAAAAAGAAAAATGACATTACAGATCGACAGCTTCAGCGAAATGTTGTCTGACGAGTCCAGGCTTTCAGGATGGGGGGGGGGGAGTTTTCCCAGGATGGACTATCCCTTTGGGTTTTTCTCCTGTCTTTTATGATGTAGCCCGGAAGCCCTGGCAGCAGTATTATATTCCAGGAAATTCCCAAACAACCACTGTTTTCCACCTGGGATTTGGCACTTTTTGCCGTTACCTCTTTTGGAAGCTGCTGTGACAAATGGAAATATCCCATCTGTAAAAACAGAATTTCTTCCATCAAGGTTATTTTGGTCCTTGTGTGCTTTTGTTCAAACTTTGACTAAGAATTCATTTAATCCTTTCTCTATCTCCAGCTGGAACGGTTCTATTCTACATCTGTCCTTTTAAAAAATAAATTAAATTATGCAAGAGCAGATTTTTTTTGTTTATTCCTCAATAGAAATATTAATACATAAAAATATTGATCATTTTAATATGAAGAGGTCCAGAGTTTTTATGAGAATCGGCTGCAGTTGAAGAAGGTCTTGGAGGAAAACAAGCTGGAGATCCACTTCAAACAATCAGATGATCCTTTCTGTTGTATTAAAAAAAAACAACTTCCTCCAATGTTGTTAGTTTCCACAAGAGCCAGTTATGTGCCATGATGTATTTTTAGCTACACTTGCAGGACTTAACGATCATGTTGGACAGCTGGTCCACCTGTAAGTAGAAATCAGCCGTAAATCACATGCGTGCACGCTGCTTTCACATTGCAATGTTCCGTAAACATTTCATCTAAAAATGTCTGAGGTATTGATACCCTGTGTTGCCTTCCCACGTAGTAGAGGATTGGCAGTGGCTCCAGTGTCTGGGGAACGCAGCACGGCTGGGCGGATGCTCCCGGATTGTGATGTTTATACAGAGCCAAAATCTGCAAAGCGGAACATGAGGGGAAACAAACAGAAAAACAAAGAGCTCAGCTGATGACTTTATGACCAATAAGGCTTCAGCCACAGCTAATTGGGCCCTCTTTCAGTAACCCCTGGCCAGTTAGGCAACATATACAATAAGTCTACCTAAGCTTAAAACTAATAGAAACAGAATATGCTTTACCATATTTCTAAATGTACTTTATAACCTTAACAGATTTAAAGAAAAAAATTAAAATAAAACAACTGGTCTGTACAACATTTTTGGCTGTTATATCCTCACTTACTTGATCATCTGTCATTGCTTTTATTTCTTGGCAGTTAGTTAAAAAAATAATTTAAATATGAATTAAATGGGAATACAGTTGGTCCTTTGTAAGAGCAAAGCAATAACCCAACCATAAAACACCGGATGAGCCACTGCCAGCTGTTAACGTTGTCCTATTTACTCATTGGCTAATAGCAGACAATAAATTACAGACTGGCTAATACAAGTGTTAGCGCCATATTTTATGTTTGTCTTTTTCATGATCATCAGAATGAAAAAGTTAAGAAATAACATAAATATAGTGGTCTCACAAAAATCTATATGTCTAACAATCTGTTAAAATGCACAATTTATTTAGACATTTTCTTTATAAGTCTTTTAAACAGAATTCACTCCCAAGGTTTCTTGTGAAGAGAAACTTGCATATTGAAATCATACCTGAGAATATTTATTTTCAGTGCCCCAGATGTATGAGCATGACCCCATGCAGTAGTTAGCCATGTAGCCTGTGGGTTTGTGTATCCATTTCCAGCCAAGATCCTTCCTGAAGTCGATGTACAAGCTCCGTACGCAGCAGTTCTCTGTTTGGCTAAATTGGGCAAATGATAGGGAGAAGGTTGGTTATTTTCAGAGTATCGGCAAGAGAAAGTATCAAGATGGTGAAGAGATTTTTCAGCATGGGTAAAATAAAAGCAAAGAATCACAGACAACACATAACGCATAATACAAAGATGTTTCACTCTTGTTTCCCTAAACAATTTATTGCAGACCATTGACCTCAAAGGTTAATTCAACATCAATAGTGTTAGACTGAACATCCACTGATCAAAATGAAATTCCTTGAGTTTCAACAGAATCTGTGTGCTTTTCTGCATAAAATATGTTAATGCAGTATTAACTGGTGAAACACAAAGTCAATAAAAAACTGACTTACAGTTAAACTGAAACAAAACCAAAAGGTAATAAATGTTCCTATTCCCTTGTACGTTCACTGTTGATTTACTGCCTAGCAATAAATAGGTTTGGCTCAGTGGTGCATTCAGAAGCTTAAAAACACATCTATCTATAGGCCATGTGTTAATATTAAACCTGCTTGTATTGATTTGTATGTAGCAGCAGATCATTGCACATCATTTTCCTCATGTCTTAAAAACTCAAAACTGACTTCCTGAATCATTATATAAAGGTGCTGTCTATCCATCTATAAAACAGTTTTAGCACGTTGCCGCTCGAATCGTCCCTCCTTGCTAAGTATGTCTTAATTAAATATGATTATCCACTTGTTTTGGAAAGTTTAGTTTGGTATCACTAACCACACCCAGCTCTCATTACTGCGAGGCAAGTACAATCAAGAAATTACTTAAAAAAAACACAGCAGGCTAAAAAAAAAAAAATCCAGCAAAGCAAAACATCATTCTTTGATCTGAAGAAATTCAAGAACAGATGAGAGAAGTCAGTGACGCATATCACCCTGTAAAGTGTCACAGTGTATTTCTATGAGGTTCTGGCACTCCAACAAACCACAGACCGAGCCATTATCCACAAATGGAAAAAAACATGTGACAGTGGTTCACCTTAAAAGGCTCCCACACTACCGGACTCAAACACTGTCCCTTTTATAGCACCATAATGATGCACCAAGGTAACATTTGCATGATGCCACTTTATGGTGCAGTAAAGCTCTGTGTTAATGGTTTAGAAAGAAAGAGCATACAGCATCCATGGCACTATGGGAGAGTTTTATGGTGAAAACCACTGGTGACCAAAAAGAACAAAGTGGCGCTGTGTAACAATATCTCTTGGAAGGGTGTGCCTCTTCCTATATCTGGTGTAAAATAAGCAAAGAGTTTGGAAAAAAAAAAAGGAAAATAAATAAAGCCAAACAACAGAAAACCGTCAAAGACAACGTCCGACTGCTTGTAACCTTAAATTTAAATGCACTTGGGTTATTGAGTAGGATCAGGATCTGAAGCACTCAAGCAAAAGAGAGCAGGTCAGAAGTCCTCTGTTGTGCTTAAAAAAAAAAGCTTGCTATCAGTCGTCACTAATATCTGATGGCAGATTGCTCTATATCTATTATTTTGTTCTAACAAATGAAATCATCATTTGAAAACACAGTTAACGAGGGTATCCAGAACGTGTTTAATGAAATGAACAGTTAAGTGCAACAAAAAAGCAAAGAAGACAAACTTGATGGTTTGGTAGAGAGAATCAGGATACTACAATGACCTTTTCAGCTCTCCTCACTATGCTGAATCTTTGCTAGGTCCCTCTATCTCACTGACAAGGTGAGGTTCTTCAGCCAATTGAGATTATTGTAGACCTGCACACTCAGGATGTTAATGTGTCCACTCTCTCTACTGCAGGGTTATTAATGCATACCAGTCTGAGCGCAAGTTGTGACCTCTCATTATCTTCTTTTAGTCCACATTAAACACCAGAAGACTCTCTATACACAAGAACTTTAGCAGTTTGCCTCCCTCTTTGTCCGTCGTACGATGGATCTTACTCCCTACGTTACATGATCTTTTGGTCTTAAAATAAACCCTGAAAATCCAAAGCACTAAACTGATGATTAAAATGCTATTTTTTCTTTAAGGTTTGAAAGGGATGCACGGATGAATTATGTTTAATCTAACCAAAGGAAGGGTATTGAAGTAAATAAGCCTTTCTATGAAATCTATGGTATTACTTACGCTGAGCAGGTTTCTGTTTCACTGGTGGAGCGTTTTTTGCGTGATTTATGTGGGATGGTCATATTATTAGGGATAGACATAGTCAGGATGTAGGGTGGTTGCTCTGTCAGCGCGTCCATCGCTGCTGTGTCTCCTCGTGTTTTATCGATTCCAGAGATGGAAAAGCCGAACGTGCTGGGTAGCTGCTGCTCACATTCACAGAAAACACGTAGCTCAAACTTCTGCTCATCATCTGTCAAACAAAAATGTTGGAAAAGTTTTAGCTGAATTGAAATATGTCAACAGGGAGACAGGCTGAACGGACAAACCAATATGAGTTAGACAGAAGGATTGTCTCACCTTTGTTTTGGAGCCAGTGCTGCAGGGGTTCGGTGACATCAAAGGAAAGCCACTTGTCTTTTAGTGAATTTGTCACAAAGCGAGAGGCATGGTAACGCAATGAGGCTCCTGAACTGTAGTACAGCTCCACACGCTTTTCCTTATCTATTGAGGTGCTCCTGATGAGCATCCGTAGCTCTGCTCTTGTCAGCAGCTGGAAATCACCCACGCTGTTTCGTATTTCAGTAGCGTTGAAGAATATTGTTTTGGTCCTCTCTGTGTTGGTATTGTCTGGGATTAGATAAAAAAACAAAACATAAATTTAATTGTTTAGTCTTATCATAACACAATGCAGATAAGAGAAGAAAATCTATTTAAAAAAAAATGTAAAACTTGGAGTGAAGTATGACATTTGGTGTAGGTAGGTAGGTAGGCAGGTAGGTAGTAGGTAGGTAGGTAGGTAGTAGGTAGTAGGTAGGTAGGTAGGTAGGTAGTAGGTAGGTAGGTAGGTAGGTAGGTAGGTAGGTAGGTAGGTAGGTCTATTCACAGAACCATATTAGCAAAACAGGATTGTTGGATCGAAGCATCTATAAATGAAATGAGACACAAGAATGAGAGATTGTCTTTACCTTCAGGTGGAGAACCATCACAGAGCTAACTCTAATAAGTTCTGAGTTAGTCTGGTTCCACCTCGCAGCCTTATTATAATAGGGAAGGGGCCCTATCACAATACACACATAGCTCTAAGGGAAGGGAGAACACAGCTGTGTGCCTTCACATATAATTTGTACATAAGCACTTCTTTGTCTCACGACCATCCTGACCCTCTATACAAGTTCATAAGAAGTTCATCATTGATTAACTGCAGGTCCTGTCTAGGAGTCTTCCACCCCCATGATCTTTCCCACCCAGAGTCTCAGTATGCTTATTATAAATCAGTCACACATAAGATTCTGGTGTTTATAGAAACGAGTCTCTGGTGGTCCTCTTCTCATGGTGATGCAGACTGAAGGCATTTAAACCCTTCTTTGTATGTTTAAAAAGTGTACTACTCCAAGCTAAAGTAAAAGCACATATTAATAATCATTTCCAAAAATCATCTAAGCAAACATTAGATAAAAACACTACAATTATTACATTATTCTAACAAGGACACAAAAAGCAATAATAAAAATGAATTGGATGCCTGATCCACATTAAAATTGGTCATTTTAAAGTAGAAAGAGAGCTTTAGCTTGCCACCGTATATCTAAGGGTGAGTCCAGCCACCTCCAGTCCATCCAATTTGGAATGCTTGTATCTGGAATCTCATCAGGAAAGGTAATAATATGGATATCAGCAATGCATATTTATGTAAAATGCCTGTTAAGTTCATTCTTTTTTAATCGGGTTATAATAATTTCTTTGTGGTGGAAAGTAAAAAACACCAAGTAAAAAGTAAAGAAAATAAATTTACTTTTACTTTACTTTTATTGTGTTTATTTTTACCATTCGTTTTTAAGTATTTATCTGTTCTTTTTACTTCACCTCTATTTTTGACTGGATGAAAGTGAAGGTACGTTTAGATTAATAGTTAAACCTGATTTAATTATTGTGTGATTTTTGTTTACACCTTGTTTCCACATTGTCTAGACTGGATTGGTGGACTAGAGGTCCGTTTCACGAAGCAGGTTTAATGAAAACTCTAATAAGGGGGCTTTTCCATTGCAGCGGCTCCGTGCCGGTTCTGGTGCCGGAACCTGTTTCAGCACGGGTTGCGCGGGTTTCGATTACACAAGCACGGTGCTTGAGCAA
>JAUZNJ010034961.1:0-12470 GCA_034780135.1 Jordanella pulchra
GTTGTTTCACTTGATGAATTTCCTTCAGAAAATATTCCACTATATGTACTTAAACTTCATGGGTGCCAATAATGGTGGGCAGGACTGTACCAGAAAATTGACATCATGTTGTTGAGTATTGCAATGAGAATACCAACTGAAATGATCTAACATGAGAACCCCATAATTCCCTGCAGCTTTAATTTCTTGATTATCAAGATAAAAGACAAACTGTTTATGTGACCTAACATTACAGGCAATACATGGTAGCTAATTAATAATCTCTTCCATCAATGTTAGGGAAATAGAAAAAATGTTCAAATGGCAGTAAAAACTAATATTCCTTCCATTTTTAAATCATGGATTAGGCAGAGGTTTGCATGACACCCAAAGCTTGGTTTTTTATTGTTTTGTAGGTTGAACTTTCCCACAACTTCTTATCTTTCTGCTGTGTCCCTTGGTCTTTATTATGCTGTTTGTTCTCTAATGTTCTCCAGGCTTTCACAGAACAGTTGGATTTGTATGAATCAAACACATACTGGGCCTCATGCAGCAACATTTTTGTTTTCTCGTCATAATTTTCTTGAACTTTTTCTCCTACCGTAGGCTCCTACATGTGAACCACATACGATTCCACAAACCTTCTTAACTTCAGATAACTGCGTAAATGATTATGTGTTCATGAGAGATGCAGATTGTCAGAAATGTGTGAATACGTTTGAAAGGCACTGTGTGCACTTAGAAAATAAAGATTATGCCATGAAGATAATTAAAATGCTGTCCTCCGAAGCTTCATCGCACAGCTGTTCCACCACCCCTACACACACCACCTCTTACTGTAACTTTCCTGGAGGAGAAAGGCTCTGGGTGTCTGTTACTATGAAAATAAACATTCTCCTTTACCCTAAAACATGAGGCGGGTCGGCCAAGTGTCAGACACAGATGAATGGGTCAAGCTTCCAACCAGCAGGATCAAAGAAAATGACTTAAAAAAAATCTCAGCTGCTTTAATAACAACTGTGCTGCTCCTTCATCTCCCCCCTCCCCTCCCATCAGTTTTTGGGATATGCTTTCTCTGTCTGAAAGAGGTTTGGAACTTAACCTGCTGCAAATTCAAAGCAAACATTTCTCAGGCTACGGGCTGAATAGTACATGACATCGGTGAAACTACACCTTCCTGATGTATGAGCCAAAGAACTCAGTCAAACAAGATCTAGCAGGGCCGTGATAAGAGCCTGCATGGTCTGCAAACAAAAGTCTTTAAATAAAAGGGAAAACATGTAGACTGGACCCAAAAGAAGGGAAAATATCACAAGTTATATGACACTATTATTTAATAAAGAGACCGTGTCTTTAACACCAACTTATTTTTTGTTGAGGATAACGTTTTTATAAACACACTGCAGATGAAAATTGGCAAAACACTTCTAAAAACTAAATAAAAGCAAAACATGTTCTCTTTTATTGAGAGAAATGTTTACTATTTCAAGCTGACAGGTGATATAAAGAACTGGCTATCTGAAACTTCAAATGAACAGAGTGGCTCCAAAACGTCCCTCGAGTGACCGAGTGAACCATGTTATGTCACATGCAGACATCAACCAATTAGACAGGCAGAGAATCAAGACTCTAAAACCATCTAGAGCCAGGACTATTATTCCAATATTAATCTGTTTTGTTTATCTGAACATTTTGAACAAATTAGAACTGGAAGGTTTAGTTAATTAAAAGGTCATTCAAAATTGAGGATAAAATAAATAATCATTAGTTAAACGATTATAACTGTATCCTGCTTAATACCAGGGTTTTTTCAGCCTTTTATTCATGGTGGGCTCCTGGACTGGCTGTTAAAATCCAGGCGCCTTTCACCAATTTAGCAATTTAGACTATACTTATTAGCAGAGTTATTAACTATTAACTGATAAAATGTCTCTGTTCATTCGTCTGTTACACAAAAGGAATGATTCTAGAAGAGGAAACTGAACTGGGGGGGTCCCTTATATGTGGTGTCAGAACTGTTATTTATTCTCAACAAATCCAATTCTCGTGAATTTATTCATTTCCTATTTTCAAATGGAATCGGGTAAGAAAAACAATTAAATGTTTTATACCAAGGAATTTAACGAGTTATAACCACCCCAAAACAGTGGGTCAACCCAAATGCAAACAACACCCAGCTAATGTTAGTCTATGTACTGTACTTTTTATTGCTAACGTTAGCTAACAGCCAGGCATCAAAATACTTTTGAAGTTTTCTAAGGTAAGGATCTTTTGAGTCATCAGCTTTATATTGAAGTTCATAGGTTTAGTATCAGACGCTGGTTAAAAGTAGCCAACTGAGAAATTCATGGTAAGGTTTATAGGCATCCAACTCTTGTTAGCTAGATCCTTTAAATAAAGCAAACCTGCTAAAAGAATTGTGTAGAGAAGCACTAAGAAGCAGAATGTAAATTATTAGTAAACCTATCCCAATGATGGTCCTGTACATTGGGTTTTAGCCACCAATGGATAGCTTATAACACCATGGAGCTTCTTTATGTCTATCTTGAGTTTTTAGGATATGCCGCCTTGATAACTGGAAAAAACTGGAGTTGAAGGCGACCTCTTGTCTTTATTGTTAATATAGACTTTGCTTCTTTTATAGTCCTTAACTTCTACCAGCTTCCAAGAACAAAATGTATAATTGAATGTCCTTAAGACTCATGGGGATCTAAAGGCCTGAACTTTTCTTACTGCAATGGCATATCTCTAATCACCGTTCTCAGCCATAGCTTCAAGAAAGTGTTATCCCTTACCCCGATGAATCCAGTCCTCAAGGGCTGACGTCCTACAACTTTTAAATTTGTCTTTCCTCCAACAAACATGACTCCATTATGAGCTCATTAGCAGAGCTCTGCATAGGTTGGGATACTGCTGGGTAATTAACCCTTCATAATAGATAATAGAAGGTATTCTGGCCAACCTAGCGAGGCCATTCCAGGACTCAACACTTCCTTCAAGTCATTCTTTTCTTGATTATGAAATATGTTATAAGTCCTGGAATCAGTTCAAGTCTCAAGAATCTATTCAATTCTGGTTCTCAAGATTTGGAATAGATTCGACACAATCCGTCCGTTCATAAAATAGATTGCTGGTATTAAAAACAGGTTTTTAAGCCGAAAACATGACTGTAATTTTGCAACATATCAATTTCTATATTATGTAAATCAATCTTTAGGAATTAATGAGGAACAATTAAGAACCAGAAGTTCTTTTTTTTATCTAACACAGTTTTAGTTGGGACTCACTAGAACCATACATGATAAAATCAGACAGCCAAAGGTGGTTTGGTATGTGAAACTCATCTTTATCTACCCTATGAAAAAAATAAAATAAACTAATTCCAATAGTAAGAAAAGTTAAAACAAAGCATACTGCTGTGAGCATCATATCAAATGGTTTAATGGTTTTAGTCCGTTCTGGATGTTCCCTTAAGGAGAAAAGCTTCCTGTTTGGCTACCAAACCTTTAAAGCCAGAAATATGGAATGATGGAAAATCCCGCAGCTCCTTCAGTGCTGTTATCAGCTGACCTGGAAAGCCAGACTGATGATATGCAGCTCTTAGGTTTGAATCTAAACATTATTAATCAGGGCCCTTCAGCAGAACCTTTCGAGCTGATTGGTCCAGGTCACACCTAGTTCCTTTGTACCAGTGTGGTTTTAGCCAGTGATGATATCTCAGGACAGCCGCAAGTACACATACCTTTTTTATATTCTGTGGAAGTTGAATTTTTCTGACTTTAAATATAAATTATAAAGATTTGAATTATACAAGATCCCAGAATTTTGCTACATTTGATATATAACGAAAAAGATTTGCATGTCCCCAATTTCTCACTTTTTGCCGTATTCTGATAGAGTTTTTTTTATTACGTACAATGCCTGTTAATATGTATGCATTGCCCCAAACTTCCACACAATTGGTCAACTATTTTAAAATGATATTTAAGGACCAGAAAAAGTCATGTTCTCCTCAAAACAGCAACACTTTTGGTTTGTCTTGATTTTACTCAGCAGATCTCAGAACTGATATTTATTTAGATGAAACAGTTTGTTTTAATTTATTGCAGTTTTTGTTTTCTATATTCAGCATCTTGGCAGCTTCCTTGACGGCTTCACTCTCATCTTTGAATCAATTTGGAACAAATGACCATTTTTCCTTTATTGTCCCGTCTTCTCCCTAATGTCTTCCCGTATGATGCTGTAGATTTATTTTCACCCTTCTTCTTGACGATCATTTTGAACAACGAGATCCTTTTCATCATTTGCATGTTCTCTATACTAGGGTTTCAAAATAGATGTCAAAGAAATCTGACGATGGTCGAGCTCATGGGTGCACTTATCAATGAAAGCAACAGATTGCAGTTTCATACTTTTTTGTTTCCCCCTTTAATGCTGTTTTTTAATCATTTGAATTGAACAGCAGCTGGTTAAAGTTTGGATTTGATTTATCGAACACTGACTTCGAATAAATAAAACGCCATTAGAAAGAATCCAGATGCAGAATCAGATTCAGCAGGCTGCATAAAATCAGCCACATCTAAAACAAAGACTTCCACTGCTTCATTAAAATGCTCCAGCTCACATGCCTAACTGTATAGTTTTTCTCTCATAGACTCATGAGGCTATAAATCTGGAATATTGCTTCTGACATTTTCTGTTTTATTATAAAGAACTCAGGAAATGCTCAGGTATGCTGGTAATGAGAGTTTTGGTCATTTTCCTTTGGGAAGCATCAACGCTCCACCGCTGACGCTATCGCTAAGCTAACTCTGCACATCATCCCACAACAACCTAACGCAGAACAAATTCTAACCTCTGGCTGAGAGGCTCAATGCCAACTCAGCCATTTATTAAACTCCGACGCCAGAAATGGGTCCAATTCAGGCATCTGGTATCGATCACTCATCGAGATTTAATTGACACAGTCCAAAACATTTGTCGTTTTTCATCATCTGTTAATATGATTTCATCACACAGTGCAAGGTGAAGCATAAATCACATCATGGATGTTTTTCAAATAAAATAAATAGAATTATATGTCAGCGATGCAGACACTTCCAGCTGAGCTCAAACGCTGATGTCATTTCAGGACACCTGTGTCCTATTAGCTGAGGGAGTGCTGTTTTTCTAACGCTCCCCAAACAATCACAACGGATTATAAAAAAATCATCAAATCCTAAACTTTAACAGAGAGATCATCAGCGGCCGAGGCAGCTGAGGCCTCTAATGAAGCACGCCCCCACAGCAGACTGCTAGAGCGAGCTTATTCGACTCGGCCCTGCTGCCAGAGGCGTCTTCCTACGGACACAGATAAACATCACCGAACCAGTCATTAGGCCAATAAAGCCTGGTGGACGACCCCAGGCGTCAGGGGATGGAGCAGCATGCCGAGATCAAAGTGTGCTGGCGAGCTGGCGGCCCGAACGTACAGTCAGTCCCCGGTTTAAGGGTTCCCAGGCACGAGACAGCTTCACACAGCTGCTAGGGAGAGTGAATCATTAACAGCAAAGATTAAAACCGAAACAAAGAGATTTTAGATACATATTTGCATGGAATCGTTTTTTTCTATAAGATACCAGGAAAAGCAGAAGGTTTTACAGGCTGTGATTAAGATGCTGAGTTAACATCTTTAAAGCGAGCCAAGTTATCAGTATTGTTCACTCATTTTGGCGTTCTATTGTGGTTGCAAGTAAAGAATACGTTTTATGGATTGAGATAAAATAAAAAAAAATACTCAGAAATAAAACTTCACAAATTTTTAAATATATAGAAAAAGGTTTTGAAAGTAAGTTTGCTGTTTTTTCAGTGTTTGTTTTTGTCATTTTTTGTTATATTCATGTTCTATTTAAAAAAATAAATATTCTTTTGTATTTGAATTAGAGATTTCAAATGTCATTTTTTCATATTTTTTGAAAATAATTTCATTTTTTTGATTCTTTTTCATTTCTGGTTTTCAGACTGAAGAACTGCATCGTTTTCATATCACATTTTTCATTTACATTTTACGCATTTTCGAGATGCTCGCTCTTGAGGCACATATTGACAAACACAGCGCCCATTCAGACCAATAGAAATGCATCTTTGCTCCTCGGTACAGAGAAAAACCCGCCCCTCAGCAGCAAAAACAATGTGATATGTATAATGCTATTTGAAAAGAATGCGATGTGTAAAACTTTTTTTTTTTTGAAATATTGCATACATTTTTTTTTTCAAAATAAAATAAAAAAGTGCAAAAATAAAATATGTAAAATGAAAAAAATGTTAAAGAAATAACATGAAAATGAAAAATAAATGTGAAAAAAATGATTGAAAAACACAAGTTGAGAAAAGAAAAAAATGGACCCTTAAAACTTATTTTTTATTAAAATGTTTTTAAAACTTTCATTTTTTTCAAGTTTTTCAACGTAGTAGATTTAGAAGTTGTTTTTTCACTTAACATAATTCTTAAAAAACAGCAACAGTACAGCTGTATACATTTTAGAAACAAAATATCTACGTATACATTTTATTAAAAAACAGAGGTAGAATATATCTATTAAAATAATCAATTATCAATAAAAAGTCATCTTTTTTGGCCGTACTGCAGTCTAACTCCTCCAATCTAATCCAAGTCTTTGAGGCTGAACAGCGTCATAGCCAACAGCCTAATCTTCAATCTGAGAGTCTGTTTATCGAAATAAAAAATAACCCTAAACCTGAACCTGGCAGGAGCAGAAATGTTTTCTAGCTTAAATGTAAAAAAGCCTAAAAATTCATTGTCAGTTAGTATTTGTTAGAGCTAGAACAGCTAGAAGAGCATAAAAATAGTTCAAATTACAAAGTGTTACTTTTATTTCAGTAAGTAAAGAAGCATCTAATCTAAACACATGAACCTGAGCAGAAAGCACTGATAGACTGAAGGAAAGCTGTAAGGTGTGTGTCTGTGTTAGTAGGAGAAAAGTCTACGAGTGTTTGTGCTGAATCTCCAATATTACACTTCCTGAACTTGGACTCAAACCACATCATCAAGTGAAGTAATGAGACTCAGCTCACCCTCAAACCTCTGGAGTATTTTCCTTGACAGGGAAAATTAGTGAATGATCATATGCGCTGACATTGCTGTAACCACGCATCATCTAACATGCTTTCAGGGGAGAATTACCCACAATTCACACATCAGGGCTGCCAGAAGCAGCGAGAGGAGATTTGTTTGTTACAGCGTATTGAGACGGAGCTGGAGGAGGATATCTCTACCTGGCTCAGTGACCCAGCTGTTGCCAGGTGAAAAACAAACACTGTGACCTTTTTAGTGCAGGCTTGTCTGGACCCGCCGGCAGCGGCTGCTCCCTCGACTCCTTGCATGTTTCCTTTATTAGGCTGCTTGTGATTAAGGGCCAATGATGAAAGGGGACTGACTTTTTTCCAGTACATACAGAGGAGGAGGGTGGACTTTACATCAGGATCATAACAAAGATTTAAAAGTCAAGACCAGCTTGTCTTCTTAGACAAAATGGCAATGAAAGGGTAACTATTCAAACATGACTGTTCAGATTTATGGTCGTCAAAGATGCTTCAGAGAGGACAGGAAATTCCTCCAACATGGCAGCCTTGTGTCACTGTACCTGGAACGTCAGCTACAGGGATCAGAGTTAGCAGAAATCAACGCATACAGGTTCTAAAGGCAGAAGGTGATACCAAATACTTTGACATGAGTCCAACCGAACCCTGATATGTGCTGCTGATAGTTTACAGACGATTCTTGGAACCGATTTTGCTTTTCTTTCTCCTTTAAATGATAAAAATGATACAACAATAACAAATCAAACTAAATATTAACCTCAATACCAAATGGAGGAAGCAGCAACGCATGTTCTTCACCTGATCTCAAGGCATTGCTGCTGAATGCCTTAATAAAAGCATGAACATATCAGCCAAAAGCAATACAATTAAAACACATTAAACCTGACCAAATCTATCAGCCGGACCATGTTTCAGTCCATCTATATGCATGATGTTCATAATCAAAGCCATCCTGTCATCTCCTAATAATCTTCATAAGGCATCCGAAGTATAGCGAAACATTTTACTTGGAGCTAATATTGCCTTCACTAGTAAATATAAACCATGTACAGTATGTATCAAAGAGAAAATATGAAAAAATGGTTAAAAAAAAAGGATTTAAAAGGGATATAAGGCATATAAAGACTTTACAATTAAATGATGGCGCTTTTTCGCCATTAATAATTTAATTCAAAGTTTTCTATCCAAGGAAAACCAGCTAATTGCATTGACTCATTGACTCGACAGCAATCTCTCACACCAAGCATGCATGTAGTGACCCGCCTCGTTTCCTAAAGCTTCTCCATAGAATAAAAATCACTCCAATCTAAATCTGCCAAACTTAAGAAAATTTGAAACTGAACTTTATTAATCACTTTTTGTTTTTTTTTTTTTCATCAATAAAACTCACTGAATGAATTAAATGAATGAGCGAGTATGAAGTCCATAAAAGTCAAACATCACTACTTCCATGTCGAGTTGAGAGGAGCTGAGGTGCAGCGAATGACGCTGAGGATGTAAACTGTCAGGATGCCTTCCATAGTAGAAAGCACCGTGAATTAAACAGACAAAAGGACGAATGCTGCTCCTTTTGATGATGCGGTGATGCTCAGCGATGCTGATTGTTGGCGAGAGAAAGGCAAAAACTCAAGTCCATGTGTGATTTATTTATTTTTTTTGTATTGTGAAGACAACATTAGGGTTTGGTACAACTTAAAGGAAAAAAGAAATTTAAGTTTGAATCTCATCAGCTGCCTTTTTCCATTTCATTCTATATTTCCACCAACTAAAGAATTCATCTTGTCCAAAAATTTTTCTTTTGCGTTCAATTGTTCAGAAAACCTTTTTTCATCACGGTTTAGGTCCTTCTGTCTTGGTATTTGACCTGGAAGTCATGATGAATACAACCAAGCTTCCCTAAATGCCAACAGATAGATTCCCTACAGCATTTATAAACAATATACAGCAAAGGAACTAAAAGTTGATTCATTATGAAACTTCTTGAGAAACACAAACTTATCTACATCATAAGTGTGTTGCTGCGTTTATTTTGTGTTAGATCAATGTCTTACCTGTAGGATGACACTTGAACATCCTGCGCTTGTATTGATGTGTTCAGACCAGCCGAGGTTCCACAGCTAGAACTGTGGAAAAAACACAGAAATATCTGTAATAATCTGATTTTTTATAGGAATTGATCATTTGATTAAAACTGAAGTGTTTAAAATTTTTTTTAAAAAGGTTACAGCATCAACAGATAAGCAAACGTCAAATAAAAAAACTACAATGAGTAAAACTAAGTATATTTGCTCTTACTGGGAATGTTACTAAAACCATCTACCAAAAGAATGAGGAAGATAATTACACAGCAATTCAAAAAGATATTCATTTTTATTTTATTTTCTTATTTTAAGTGTAGAAATCTAATTCCACTGATTTTATTTAGCCTAAATTCACCCCCTCATAGCCAGGCTCTGCCTTTATGTCCTCCACCTTTAACATTTCCTGCCTGTAAACTACTCTGTACCCGATTTCTGTTTATTTTATGCTCCATTTCCACCATTTCTGGATCTGAATGCATTAGGACCAACTGAGCCAAAGTAAACTGACAAACTGAGTGATTTTCTGCTGGTAGAGTCGTTTAGCCACATTTCCTCTGTCTTCAAAAAAAACAACAAAAAAACACATCTGTAATAATCAGCGGTGCACCGATTTATTGGCCAGCACATCTATCAGCCTCAATTTCCTTAATTTTGGGAGATTGGGGATCGGCTAATACTTAGAGGTGAAACTGATCTTTTCCACAGATGTCTGAATATAAACGCTCTAAATTTTGATTTAAATTTGGAGCTTTTATCGGTTCACAGGCATTGGTTAAAGCCTTTCAGTAAGATAAGATTGAAATATTTAAGGGGCTTTGTGATGTTATAACAACTGACAGTGTGTGTTAATAAAAAAAAAAGTGGGTGTCGATCAAAATCAGAAGTGGCATGTCAGGCTTTTTAAAGATCGGGAATCGATGATCGGTCAGGAACCTGCAATCAGTGCACTCCTACTAATAATATATCAGAAAAAAGTTTGGTGTAACGAGTCAAAGACGACAATGGTACCAAATGGTAAAGCAACATAATGACCAGCACCTAGAAGAAAAAAAAAATAAGCAAAAAGAAAACTCTGACCACATGTGCTCCCCAAATGTGCCGCTGTTTTCACCCCTTCAGCTGAGGTCATACGTCTTCCTTATCCCCTGGTTCTCTAAAACGCTCATTTAAACAGTGAAGATTACCAGCCATGACAGACATGCATCCATTGGGTCTTAAAGCAGTAAGTTTGATGTGACAGATCCACCATAAGAGAAGGTCTGAAAAACGGAAACAGGACTGGGCTTAACCTGTCCGGCTGCCATCCAGGCAGCGACAGGTAGCCCAATAACAAGGTAATAATACGTCTTTGACTCTGTCTAAGGGCTTTACAGAACAGAAGGCCATTCAAACCAAACATATGGTCTGCATCAATTACTGAGGTGTGTGTCGATGTGGAGAAGAGAGTTTAAGAATTCAATAACGGACAGGAGAAGAAAAACTTTTAGCCAATTTAGAGCAGTGACCTCAGGTCAACGGGACCTTAAAAGGGGCTTAGATTTCAATCTATTCATTCAAACCAGAGAGTTTTAGAAACTTGCTTTATGACTAAACAATTAAAAAATGTTAACTGTAGAGGGTAAAGTTGTGATCTCTACAAGAGTTTTTCCATCTTCAAGTCCTGACTGTCCAGAATGGTTTAGCAACAAAGATGTCAGAGAAGGAAACCTTAAAATTTTACCTTCCTTGACCTTATTTTTCAAAGGTTATCCGTGTCAGTGAGGATGTGAGAGTGTCTTGAAGGACAAATAAAAAACTGAAAACCACTCCTATACTGAGACCGTTTCACATACGGCCCTTTCCCGTCAGCAAACAAGCTTGCAGCAATTAATCTGATAGCTTGGGTCAAAGTCTTAGACGATAATTAAATCAGTCACTATGAACCAAATTTTGAAACACCACGATCTCAGTGAGCAAGCCGTCATCTGGTTTAAAAAGCCCTCCCTGTTTCAATACTCAAAAATAGTGTTCATTTTGAGCCTGTGAAGACACAAACAATCTGTTGATTCAGAAGCAGGATCCTTCCCCCTAAGCCATTATTTGCTTTAGCGGCGATGACACAAGGGGAGGAATTTGAGCAATGCCTGTGTATCACAGACTCATTTCCTCTGAGTGAAAGCCATTTCCAGACAGACAGGACAGCTCTGAAATCTGCTTTAGTCCTGCTGCTTTGTTTGGCGGTCACACTGTTTACAAATCAGGCAGAAAAATAACTGTTTGGTGTGACTGCTGTAAGCTATTTATAAAATATTTCTTAGTAAGCCGTTTTATATGCCACTTGCATAACAAAATTGTCATAAGTTGCTCAAAAAAGATTTTATTCTCTATTATATGTCCAGATGTGTCCACAGTTAATTCACACTGCGAGAGAGAGCATGAATTTCAGCAGCCAACAGGAAGGCTGAACAGAGGACAGCAAAAATTATTTTCAATAAACCATAGAAGCTTTCTACCTCGGTCTGTCATGAAATGTTCATAATCTTTTGGAAAGCTTGGAGTTGAAATGGGGCTATACATTCCCAGCAGAGCTTAGTGATGCTAGTAGCAATGACCTCTCTAAACAATGATAAAAGATGTCAGGCCAATTCTATTACTCAGCTCTGATATCAATTAGTCCTTGTTTTAAAATATAAAAAGTAAGAATCCACAACATATTGACATGAAAACCGTATTGAAAAATATTAGTTATATTGAAACACATCACTAACAGTTCAAAGTAAAACTGTGCTAATAATGAAAACATAAGAGTTAAAACATAAGTTTTTGCTCTCCCCCCCCCATCTGCTTCTCCCAAATACTGCTCTTTATGCATCTTATCCTCTTGTATGAGCTTCACTGAAACCTGGCTGCAAACACCAGCATTAAACCCCACCAAAAGCAGCGGTTGTTTCCAGTTTTCTATTCATCACCATTGTGACCCTCTTTTATAAACCAGACAATGACACGGTAAAAAACATTCCAAAGGTTCTGTAGTAAAAGCACTGAGATATCTAGACCTTTAAAGTGACAGTTATGTGGGGTTTTGAAATGCCTGCATTATTTACATTATCCAGGCACACCCCTTTATCTTTACAATAAACTGGACTGGACTCACAACACGGAGGCTCTGTACAGGAAGGGCCAGAGCCAGCTCTACCTCCTGAGGAAGCTCAGGTCTTTTGGGGTGAGAGGGCCACTCCTGAAGACCTTCTGCGACTCTGTGGTCGCATCTGCCATCCTGTACGGTGTGGCCTGCTGGGGCAGCAGCATCACAGAGAGGGACAGGAAAAG
>JAUZNJ010034962.1:0-12470 GCA_034780135.1 Jordanella pulchra
TCCATCCATCCATCCATCCATCCATCCATCCATCCATCCATCCATCCATCCATCCATCCATCCATCCATCCAGGATTTCCCAAATTACTTTGTTACATTTCTTTTTATACATTTCTAAACATACATGCTCTCTTTTTAACACTGCTTCTGTGTGTGTGTCAGAGACTACATTCGTCTCCTCGCGGGGTCCGATTCCTGAACCAGAAATGGGGAACGACTGTTTCAGGGTCCCGGCCACATTTAGGGCTAAGGTGCTGATTGAGTTTAGGTTTGGCGTAGGATTAGGTATGAACGCGTAATGGTTAGGTTTAGTGGGTGAGTGTGGGTCTCTGTGAGCCTTTGACTACATTTTTCCTGAGAATACTCGAACTTGGCATTAGGCCAAAATCATCTCTGTCCAGATGATCCATTAAACCACTTTTGACTTTCATCAAATAGACACACAAGGGTGAACTGTAAAGTAACTTGTGTCTTGACTGGCTTTGGCAAAACATCAGGAAACTCTTGGCAAAAACAAGCTATGTTCCTCCTAAAGTATCTCCCTATCAACAAAGCATAGCCACTAGATCTAACTTACCTCAGTAAGCTGTATTTAAATGCCCTTCCACACTCTCTAGAGCAGGGGTTAATAACCTTGTTTAAGGCTTAGAGCTACTTCCCTGGTACCAAATCAAAGGAAAAGCTCCCAGTACTGGCCTATGAACTGGAGGTGTCAGCATTCACCTAAACCTCGTGCATAATAAACATATTTTTATTGTTACTTTTAATTGCTAATTTTCTTTTAAGATAATATCATGTTGGATTTTCTATAAATGCAAGTATGAATAACTTAACAGAACTTAATAAAATTTCAAACTCTGCCCACTGAGCACTAGTTGTGCTGTTTTTAGGAGATGCTGCTCTGCACAGACCTTCAGGACTCAGGGGCTGAAACCATCAGGACCTGGTGACTGATTATGATTCAGTCTCTCCAGTTTTCTCTTCACTTGACCTCTAGAGACAGACAGGTGAAAGGCAGAGGGAGCAGCAGCATCTGCTGATTTGGCTGAAAACAAATTCATAGAAGCAGAAGAATCAATGGCAGAGGAGGGCAGGATGTCCGTGTTACTGTGAGCTGGAGAGAAAGATGCTGAGCTTGTTCCTGAACTGAACGTTGAGCAGTTGCTTCAGATCACTTGTGATCTATGTTTAATTATGTGAGATGAATTTCACTGTTCTGGTAGGCATGGTTTTATCTACACAGAAGTTTATGTAGTCAGTCACACACGCAGTCATTGCATTGATGTTGTCTTCATAAGATTGAAACAATTCATCTCAGTTTGTAGCCTCAAAGCAACCTTGAAGGGCTTCTTCAGCTCCCTTTGACCTTCTTACAGTTTATAAACTGACCTATATTCTGTGCAGAGAAAAACAAGATTGTGACCTGATTTCCAAGGAAAATTCCTTGAAATTTGTATTTAAGTCCAAAGTATTGCTGCATCGCTGGCATTAAGTCGGTCTTTTCCCTCCAACAGGGCTGCCCTTTGTCACCGGTCCTGTTCATATCCTTTATGGACAGGGTTTGGAGGCAAAACCAAGGGCCAAAGGGGGTCTGGTTTGGGGACAAGCGGATCTCATCCCTCCTTTTTGCAGATGACCTGGTCCTGTTTTCTTCCTTCTGCTAAGACCTACAGCATGCGCTGGGGCAGTTTGCAGCCAAATGTGAAGCAGCCGGGATGAGGATCAGTTCCTCCAATTCTGAGCCCATGGTTATGGTTCTCTACAGGAAAAGGGTTCAGGTTGGAGGAGAGTTCCTGCCTCAAGTGAAGGAGTTCAAGTATCTTGGGGTCCTGTTTATGAGGTTTATGTTCCTACCCTCACCTATGGTCATGAAATCTGGATCGTGACCGACAGAACAAGATCACAAGCGGCCAAAATGAGCTTTCTCCATAGGGTGGCTGGAGGTGAGGAGCTCGGTCATTCAGGAGAGGCTTGGAGTAGAGCCGTTCTCCTTTACATCGAGAGGAGTCACCTGAGGTGGCTTGGACATCTTTTTTGGATGTCCCCTGGACACCTCCCTTGTGAGGTGTTCCAGGCACGTCCCACCAGGAGGAGGCCCAGGGGACAACCCAGGACACACTGGAGACTATGTCTCTCGGCTGTCCTGGGAGCACCTTGGGCTTCCCCCAGCAGAGCTGGAAGAGGGGGTAAGGGTAGTCTGGGAGTCTCTGCTGATACTGCTGCGGTCCCGGATGAAGCGGGAGACGCTGAGTATGAGAATGTTTTTTTTTTTTTTTTCTCTGGTTCAGCAGCTGCCAAACTGTTGAAATGTTGGTATACTAGCAGAGAGTGAGGTGTGATTAAAATAACTAGTTATTTCCATAATTGCGTTTGGCTATTGTCGCTGTGGATTAGTGTCTGTAACTGATGATATCACAGATAATTAGGGCAACATCAGTAAGCTAGAATGTAAATGATTACCAACAGAATGCTTGTAAACTCTCTGGGCAAATAATGTGGATAAAAAACAGTTGTCAAAAGTTCAGGGCTGCAATGACAAATCATCACATTAACATGTCCTGGATGACACCGTCTGTTGTTTACAAGCACTGCCAAACCCCCTCCTTTCAGCCTGGCAAAAAGATGCTGGAGACCAAGATATGATCCTGCAGCCACATTTTAGTAAAACACACAATACTGGATAGCAGATATTCTTGTTGGGTTCTTGCTATTGCCTGGAGTTCTTCCAACTTGTTTCCTAAAGATCTCACATTGCCCATGATGATTAATGGAAGAGATGGTTTAATTTTTTTCCTCCTCTCTCTTCTCCTTGCTCCTGCTTTGCATCCTTTTCAACTCAGCTGGTACCAGTTCAAGTAATTGATGTATAATTTTAGCTATAAAGATATTAATCATAAGAAATCAACTTGCTATGGTTTCCGTGGTTACAAACCATCACAGGTATTCAAAAAGTGAAAAATAGAAGAAAAAATCGTTTCGGTTTCACAGCATTCACCATATGCAAAAAACTGATCCACAAACTGAAAAACTAAAGTTCCAATGAAAGTCATGCTAGCAGAGCTAGTCGAACATAAATCCACCTTAAGTAGCACAATTGTAGAATACATACAATGATATCATATCAGAATACGACGAAATGATAACACAGTTTCGCTTGGATTTTATGTTTGAGAACCAAAGTTTACCTCAAAGAATTTTCAGCGAGATCAAATTAGCTTTTGACAAACTTGTTCAAACCAATTTACAATGCAAATCAAAGAGGTCAATAAATATTATTTGGAATATAATGCTTCATTCAATTTTTTTCTTTAAAAATCAGTAACATTTTGTTAACATATCGGTGAAGGTTCTCAGTCATCCTGGTCATGCTCAAGCTAGGAAAGTTCAGTTTAGGCAACTGGACGTGTAGTTTTCTGGAAGACCTTTCGCCTCTCATCCAAGAGACCTAGATCTAGAAGGTTGAGAGGCTAAAGGTCTTCTAGAAAACTACACATCCAGTTGCCTAAACTGAACATTTAGTTAGTTGATTCTTAACCTTCTTTATTGAGCTATTAGTTTGCAGACATAAGGACTCCAATTAAGTAACTTTTTTTTACCAACGGGTAAAATTCTCAGATCTTCAGTTACAGAATGTTCATTAATAATGTGCCACGATACTCCCTTCCTAAAGGCTATTTTTTCTTATTTCGCTGTTCCTACAGATCCCGGGTGATCCAAGGTTTATTTTTGTGGAGGCAACTTATTCAGGATGTTGTTATTTACGCAGATGTTTTTATAGTCATTCTCAGACTGCTTTTGTTATTAACATAAGTGTTTCAGTTGGACAAATAAACCCCAAAAAACTCACATGCATGCTTAGTGTGAGGGATTGCTGTCAAGCCAATGAGTCGGAGCATTCAGGTGCTTTTCCATAGATAGACAACTTTGAACCTTTAATCTGACTGTGTGATTTGTTTGAATTGTTTCTGTAAAGAGCCTTGAGATGAAATGTGTTGTAAATTGGAGCTACAGAAATAAAGTGAGTTGAATTGAATTGAAAAAAATAAGTTCAGAGGGGGAAACACTTTTCCAAACCATAAATAGTTTTTAACTTCATATTTTTTGATTTCTCAGAAATTTTAGGACAGAAGATCTCATGTCTCCCCGTTTTGCCCCAAGGGTTAGAACAAGCATTTCATTTCCCATGCAATCCTAACTCATTTGCATAGAAGTGTGAATAGAGGATCAGAATGAGTGAAGCTATGGCATCCTGTGAGTACAAGGTTGGCTCCCCTCCTTCCAGTGCTCATTTATCAGAGAAGGCTCAGGTATTGGCTGCATCGGTTGCATCGCCTCCCCTTCAGCAGCCATCCAATCAGAGGCAGCAGCTTCCAGTTAGAGCTGTCACTGCAAGGCTGCACTTAGAAACAGAGCAGATCCTTCTGCATTAGCCCACCACTTTGGCTCAGGTAGGTTCATAAAACAAACACATGCAACCCTGCTGTTCAGAACATGAGCTGATTTTTACCTTTCAGTGCCTCTGTGGATGCTGCACCTTCTGCTTTAGATCTGCTCTTGTGTTTTGGGTTAATGTGTTCGGAGGGATGCTGCAAAGCTGAGAGCAGAATCCTAGACTGATACTCGGCGCTATGTCGATAATTTGCAGTGTTGATGTGTCTGCATGGATCATTAATGGCACTTCTGCTATGCTGTTTGGAAGGAGCGTTCCTTCATGTTAAAGGTCATCCTCCAAGGCAAACTGTCCGCTCACTGAATTGCTTTAGTGGAGCAGAAGGAGATGTGCTCCAAACATCTTCATACAGGTTTTATTCTGCAGCAGATGAAACTGATGGGGGTGCTGTCCATGGTTCTGAATGTCTCCTGAATAGTTGTAGTCCTTTTCTCTGTTTCATATTTTCAACTTGTTATATTTGGTTTCCATTTAGAGCAGTTAGTTAATAAATTGTTTGTTCATTTTTTTCCACTTTCAGACTAGTTGAGAATCCAGAGGCTTCAATGTGGAACTTTTAACCTTTCCTTTATTCTAATTTATACACGGTCTTCTATTCGGGAGAAATTGTCATTTCTGAGTGTTGTGATGGTGCGAGCAGCGCACACATGGACGGCCATACAGCCCTTCCACACAGTCCCCGCCTGCTGGAGTTTTCCACTCCAACAGAAGGAAAACCAGAAAGGAAGGCGGGTTAGAGCCTGTCTGAGTGCTTTCTGAGCTCGCCTGGGTCCGTGTGTGTCTGTGTGTGGGGGTTTCTGAGTGGGTGGTGAGTGCAGTCATCATGATGACAGAGTTATTGTGATTTTGCACTTGTGTTGTCTTTGAAGACAAAACAAGTTGTGACTGCCCCCACAGTGAACAACATGATTGGAAAAACAAGGCCTAAAAATGATGGAAAACCTTCCTGCTGCTGTTTTCCAGCAGTATTTTATACTGAGTTTATATTAAAACTGGTTTGTTTATATCAACAAAGGTGGAGTGGAAACAAAAAAAATCACGATGCGTTTGTCTCAGAGTGTAAATGAACAACAGAAACAGTCAAAGCTGCTTTCATTAACAAGGAACAAATGTTTACATCTTTCTGCCTTTTAGTCCAAGAATTGATCCATTTGGGGAAATTTAAAGTTTATCCTGCTTGTAGTTAAAATTCATGCTTTCCTGTTGTCACCTGCAGTTCACCTGTAGCAGGAAGTGATTAAATGAAGACGCTGTAGGTTGGTTCACATACAGAAACACACCTGCTAAGGTGAGAGCTAAGGATGCTTCTCACCACCAGGGGCTGTTTATATGCTGTGCGTTTGTTTAGAGGTTCTTTGATGCTTTAGAACCAATGATGGCACCATATCATGTTTCACTCTCAGTGTCTGTGAGGGAAAAGCTGCTACACTGGCTGAGGTTAGACCAGAGACCCACTGGGAGACAGAACCAGGCGGATCATCCAGAGAACAGGAAGTCCTGTCAGTGGAAGCATCCATCAGCTGAACAGAACCGGGCCACATGGACAGAAATTAGAGAGAATCAATCACTGCGAATGTTTTTAATGTGCTTGGATACAAACCATTAAATTTATATTTATTTCAACTAGTTTTATATTTGATTGTTTGATCAGTAGAAGCATCATCCAGTTCATCCTGGTCTGGCCACACACTGCAGCCACAACACAGGAAATGTCCCACCACTAGGGGGCAGTATGACATGCAGCATAACTACCAAAGCAACTTTTAATCAGGGTTTTTTTCTTACTTCTAATTAAAAACACTCGTGGCTCTTGGTGCCAAAGGAAAAAGCTCTTCTCCTACATTTGAATGAATTATTTCTCATCTTTAAACGATGACGACCAAATCGATCAGAGAAATGAAACAACCGGAGTTGATCTAGTTCAGAATCAGATCCCATGAAGCAGCGAGGCTGGACTGGAACCAACCGTTGGCCCAGGGGTTCTGAGCAGAGAACGACCCAGCCGGTGCTGATGGAAGGAGACACACCTTAAATAGATGAAGCTGCACCGTTAGAACTGAAGGCTGGACTCAGTTCAGATCCAGAACTTCGGACACAGATTGAAGGTGAGACGTGATCCTTGATGAAGAATAAAACCATGATGCTGACTGAGTGGCAAGTTCACAGACGGCATCTCATTACTAGATTTCTTTCTGCATTAAACCTTCATTTACTGCATCAACCTTACTTTGACTAGACCAACTAAACCAAAAGAAAAGCAGGAATGTTTTGACATCTGAGGTCTGCGCTGCTAACTGACACATTCAGCAGAGGAGGAGGAGGAGGAGGAGGAGGAGGTGACAGCTGAGCTTTGCTGCAAGTGTCAGGCCTGCTGGTGGTTTCCGTGGCGACCAGTCTGTTGCTGGCACAGGTCCCCGGAGGGAAAAAATGAGAAATAAAGATTTGAGGACAAACGTTTGTTGGATGTTCAGGCTCCTGCAGGAGAGACGCTGTCCTTCCACATGTGGTCAAGCAGTCGCGCTCCGAGGATCCTGCAGCTCGTCATGCAGGAACAGATCCACCCTCCTGCTGCTGATTTCTGTAGTTTATTGGTTCTGTCTCATTTAGCGACATCAACCTGGAAATGGCTGCATGTTCTGTTCTGCTTCAGCCATGAGGTCATCAATGACCTCATCAGTGAGCGGCGGACGTGTTACATGAGTGGGACTGATTGCAGCCGTCTGTTCAAACACCTGAAGCATTTATTGTTCATGAAACAAGGAAAATACTGAAGCAGCTTCCAGAACCTCTGGGAGGATTTCTGTCTGCAGAGGTGGAGAAACGTTTCTTCTAATGACATTTTATCATTGAATGCGATTATTTCACGCTGCTTTTTATGATCTGATGCTGTTTTAATGTTTCTAGGTTTTCTTGGTTTCTGTGGTTGATGATAAATGTTTGCTTCAGGGGTCTCATCCATCTCACGGCCCTACAGCAGAGCTTCCTATCAGGGGCCCTCAGGGGCCGACCTTCCCCCAGCAGCCATCAACCCTTCAGGGGATGTGGGGGGGGGTCATCTCATTCCTGTGACGCTGTGAGCTGCTGTGAGGGATCTGCTGTAGAGGTCTGTGTTTCAGCGTGAAGCTTCTAACTGTTTCCAGCTGGTGTTTGGCTCCTTCACTTCATCTGCTCTTTATTTCTGTTTATTTATTTATTTATTCCTACCTTGGAGTAAATAAAGTACTTTTGAATTGAATTTACAGAAAAGCACTTTTCTTGGAGTCACTTCCAGCTGGTGTTAAACAGCTGCTAACTTCTACCAGTTCAACAGGTCTGACACTGGAAGCTGGACTGAATGAACCTGAGGCTCAGGGAAAGGGTGGGAATACTTCTGCACTGCAAACAGGGTCTAAAAATATCTTGAATTTTTAGTGTATTTAGTCCTAATTTGATGAATAAGATGATGTGCATGTAGAGTTTTTATCCTGTAAATGAGATGATGAGATGTTTGCACCTGAAATAATGTTAATTGTCTCACTGACCTTCTCAACTTACTAACAGATTCCTATGATCTACAGTGTGAAAATGGGATTTATTGGTTTAAAACAAGTGGAATAAGGAATGAAATGTGTAGAAAGTTGAGAGGTGTGAAAACTTTCTGGGTGGACTCCATGTTCAGCCACATATAGGGTGTTTCTATATGTCCGAAGGAACTGAAGGGACACAGGAAGAACAGCCTGTCGTCTCTCAGGGACTCGTCCTCATCTGGGAGCGTGTGGGCGGCCACTGCAGCCTTACATAACATCCTCTGCTCATTCTGCACAGTTAGGGAAACATTCAGGCAGCCTGGCAACAGCAACACAGGCTGATCCTGCAGAGCAACACACACACACTGGTCGCATCCCGAACAGGGAAGGAAGTTAGTGCTGCTGCCTTCGTTATGTTAACAGCAGCAGGTCAAAGCGAACTAGCAGGGTCTGTTTAATGGTGGTGAGGTCCTGATATTAGTGGAAAACTGTTGATGACAATCAATGCAGTGAAATATAGAATGAAGTTTATTAAAGAAACCAAAGCTGAAGCGTTTCATTCCGGGTCCTTCAGCCTCTGTCTCTGTTTCACACAGACGGCCTCCTCAGCGGATGCAGATGAAGAACCAGTGAAGGAGCCCTGCAGCACAATCGAGAGCTTCTTCTCTGTCACTATGGAAACAGACAAACAATCAAAACCGGTGATGGACCGTGAAATGGAGGCTGCTGAGCCCGATTCACCTGAGCATGAAATAGATAAGCTCGCTGGGTTACAGGCAGACTCACCCGACTCTCAGGAACAGTTCAATCCAAGCAGCTCGAGTCCGACGGACAACAGCACCGTCTCTGAAACCAGTTCTGCTTCAAAACTAGAGCAGGAGCATGAAGAACTCAACAGGAACGAGTCCCTGAACTCATCCGTGTCTGATACCCTTTCCAGTGCTGACAGTGTTTATGAGAACGAGGCCCACCGTAGGAGGCAACATCCTGAGCAGGACAATGAGTCAGAGCCGCGTGCGGAGCCAGAACCAGAGCCAGAGGAAGACTGTGGGATGCTGAACAAGTTGCAGGAAGAAGCTGAACCAGAGACTGAGGAAGGAACTGAAATGCCGCTTTACTCTGAGCTTCACCAAGACCTCCAGCCTGAGGAAGACCCTGAGCTTGAGCTAGACCAGGATCCTCAGCTGGAGCTGTATGCTGAAGACGGACCTGAGGGAGGAGATATGACCGATTTAGAGGAGGAGTCCTTTCAACATCTAGCACAATATCCAGATGAAATCCTGTTTGAACCACCGTTCCAAGAGGAGTCTCCATTGGAGCAGTGCATAAGAGAGGAGGCCATGTCAGATGTTTCCAACGAGTCCTACCATAACCCAGAAGAAACCGATGAATGTTTGAGAGTGGAGATTGCAGCAGCTTCATCAGATAGTGATACAGATGAGAAGTGGAGAGCTATTTTCTCCTCTTCCATAAATAAAGAAGACGATGACTCATATTTGGATAGTCTGCAGCTGAGTGCCCAAGAACTCTTTGTCCAGAAAGTGGAGGAGACGGACTACTACGATCCAGAGAGCACCAACTTTGAAGAGGCCATCAGTATTGAGGTCCCAGAAGTTTTGGAACAACCTGGGATTGTAACCGGCTCTACAGCACCGCCACACGAAGTCAAATACAGCCCCTTCAGCCTCCAATGTCTGTCAAAAATATCTGAAGATGAGAGTGAAGGTTTCAGAGATGTCAACCATAACCACTCGAAACCCCAAGAGGACGCTAGTGTGGACACAGCCAAGAAGCTACCCAAAGATTTCTGTGTCATTCAGGAGACAAAGAGTGAAAATGTCAGTACAGAACATGTAGACTTCCAGCTCGCTCGCAAACAATGGCGAGAAATGGAGAAGCAAATGAAGAATAAGATTGTGTTACCTGCAACCAAGCAGTCAAACCTTCACAGCAGCCACAGCTTCATGTACACACCAGTCCGACACATTGAAAGAACTCCAAAGAAGGCCAGGGATCTGGAGAGTTTAAACCTGGTCACAGATTATTCCCACACCCAGTTCAGCCCTTGCTCAGAGGACTCCGGCCTGGACGATTCCAGTTACAGGTCCCCCTATGATGATGCTGAAACACCAATCGAAAGGGAGATTCGCATATCGATGGAGAGGGAAGAAAACTTAAAGAGAGAAAGAGGACTATCCAGAATGGGGAAATCAACTGACTGTGCTCCATCAAGAAGCATCCCTCGATCTATAAGTACTCCACTGACACCATCCTTCATCATAACGTCCTCACCAACTAATGAACCAGCACAGCAGGAACTGTCTGCAAACAATGTTATAATTGTAGACCCCAGAAAGGACTTCACGTCCAGCCCAAAGTTTGGCACAAGCAACGCGCCCTCTGGGTCTGCAGAATGGTGCTCAGAGGACAACGGCTCCAATCTGATCATCCTCGAAACGTCCAATCTGATCATTCGAAGTGCCTCTGACTTCTCCCTAAACAAAGGCTGTGACGAGCCCCAGGAAAAAATGTTCCTCAACAACCCTTTCTTCAAGCTCCGTTCAAGAAGCACAATATCCTTGGTAGATGAAGAGATAAGGTTGGTAAAGCAGAGGGAGGAAGAGCTCCGGAAGGAGAGGGCAAACCTGTACGGGAAGGACGGGTTCGGCACGGAAACTGGCCTGGACACTTTGACATTTGATACCTCAGGTATACCCCACACATCACTTTACTCCTACATGTTGCTTGTTTTCTCCTGATGCATGTGTTCTATCTAATCATTAGGTATTGCACCAGTGAAGTGCAAGTCGTCTCCATCGTCCCCGATGAAAACCACCCACAGGATGGATCGTTCTGCCTTATCCTGTGATCACAGGGTGAGTTCTGCATAAGCCAACCATGCTTTCACTCCCCCCCCCCCCCCCCCCGCTGGTGCTGCCAAGGAGCTAGAAGCAGATAGATTAGATCCTTTCAGGGATGTAGAACCGCATAAAGCTCCAACACTCACCAAGGGGCAGTTAGTGTTCCGGTTCACCCAAACCAGTGGTGGCTTTGGGGGATTGAACCAAAGGACAGAAGAGAGACGTTGTCATGAGCCCAGCCTGGACTCCAACCCTGGACACGTTTCCCATGAGGCAGTGTGGATTAGAGCTTGGTCAGTTAAACTCTACGCTAGCATGGCTACTACAGAATGTATGATAACATGGATGCTGAAGGAAGCAGCAACTTGGAAGAAAGCACAATAGATAGGGTTAGGGTATCCTAACTTTTGATCAGCTGAAAAACTCATGTTTGATTATAAATGCAGTTTTCAGAAAATTCTCTGCTCCAATGTTCTTGTCTCTTGCACAGATTTCTTCTTTTAACATTATTGAAGCTCTACTTAGAACCTTCTTAAGATTCAATGGTGCAAAATGCTAATTATTGCAATTTTTGGACTGGTCTTAAGATTTTGATCAGTGTATTAATGCCACCTGTATTATATAATGTTAATGTCATACCCCCTCCACAATCCAACTTTTTTGTGTGTCCTGTTTTGCTAACATGGCTCTGGGTATAGATGTCCCAGAGCTAGGTTATAGCCCAAAAGACCATCATGACTCTGTCATAGGATTCAACTGGTATATGCATTTTTATTGAAAATTATTTCGGGAGTAAAATTGTAAACAATGGACAAGGAACGTAACTGAGAAAAATAGGGGGGCGAGAACTAAGAAAGAGAGAGAGAGAAAGAGATAGAGACAAGAGAGCGTACAAAGAGTAAAAAAAGAGTAAAAAATAAAATAAAACAGCAAAAATAGAAATGACAGAAGATCTATAGTAACTCTTAGGATTCTCTGCTTCTATAGCTTAACATAATGTAAAAGAAACAACAGACAACCAAAGCTAATTTTAAACAAAGCTTTAAGAGCAGGCAGGCAAACAGGCAGAGAGGCAGGCATGCAGTACCCATGATGGGTAGAGGTGACGTGAGCCCCAGATATCCAAAGGCCACCTTGGCGGAGGGCATGCATCGGGAGGATCACACCCATCACTGAGATGCAGACAAGAGCACCCAGGACCTAAATCGGTACAGTCCCTGAGAAGCCAAACCCCAGAGGCCAAGGTCCCACGAGCTCATGGGCTCCCCAGTGGCTTGTCAAGGCCAAGGCGGATCTGGGTGAGAGGCCAGGGATCTGTGCTCCCTGTATCGTCCAATATTGACGCCATGCTCCCTGTAACATCCAATATTGACACCACGCTCCCTATTTCGTCCAGTATTTACGCCGTGCTCCCTTTATCATCCAATATTGACGCCGTGCTGCCTGTATCGTCCAGTATTGATGCCATGCTCCCTGTATTGTCCAGTATTGACGCCACGCTCCCTGTATCGTCCAATATTGACGCCACGCTCCCTGTATCGTCCAGTATTCACGCCGTGCTCCCTGTATCGTCCAGTATTGACGCCGTGCTCCCTGTATCGTCCAATATTGATGCCGTGCTCCCTGTATTGTCCAGTATTGACGCCACGCTCC
>JAUZNJ010034963.1:0-12469 GCA_034780135.1 Jordanella pulchra
CAGGCCTCTCATCTTTTTAAGTGGGAGAACTTGCACAATTGGTGACTGACTAAATACTTATTTTCCCCACTGTATATGCTATATCCAGCTCAGTTTATGATCAATAACTACTCCCAATAAGTTGTTCTGCCAAACTCGTTCAATTTCAACATCGCAACTCTTTAAATGAATTCCAGTATTATTTTCTTTTTTGTTTTCATTTACCATATAAATTTTGTTTGATTTGTACTAAGTGATGATTTTTGTATCTTCAAGTGTTTTCCGAACAATACCGAAAATATCAACAACTTCACAGATATCATTTATATAATGAGGAATAATTTAGCTTCAATCTCAGAAACCTGTGGCCTCCTGAACGAAATTGAAGGTCGGAACATGAGAGGGGGGGGATCTCGAGTGCGCCACTTACTGGCCAGGAGGATTTAAACGTAGACTATCAATGTAACTAGACGCTGCCTGGTATGAAGGCATCACTGTAATAAACGGGTTCAGACTCGGGATAAACATGTAAATAAGACTGAGCTCCAGTTCTGTTTGCATTACATCAAACAGATCAGCCATCACTCCTTATGTGCATCCAGCATCTAACACAGGAACCGTGCAGAATCAGCTCAGAACCTTACATTTATTTCCTGCTGTTACCATCAGCTTTAAGGATAGCATGTTCGTTAGCTGCTAAATATACCCCTCCCGCTAATGCTGCATTCAGAACAAACGCTTTTAGAGCATCAGGAGCAGCAGGTTTACATGCAAAGTCTAAAGAGCACTGCATAGCGTTTTGTTATGAGCATTCAAGCTGTTAAAACCATTAAATATATATAAAACAATATATCTATATAGGCCTACACAATATGTTTACAGTAAAATCCAGGAGAATGAATTGTTTCATGTACACAGGGAGTCCTCTGATCACCAACATATTTTTTCCCTGGACCGTGGTGAAAAAAATGGCTACTTAAAATATCAAGACTTGCCAGCGAAATACGTCCAATTCTATACTCTTTTAGTTAAAAGTTTTTGTTTCCTAAAAGACATGTATATTCACTTCCAGTTGCCATGAGCAACAGTCAAAAAAACATCCCAGAGGGAATGGCCAGCTTGAGGGTGCTGAGGGCAACGATTCTGCCAAAAATCTAAATTGCGACTATGTTCAACAGATATTGAGATTTTATTTTAATTTTCCTTTGCATTAACTACAAGCATGCAGATGTTTCACTCAAGGGTTTTTTTCATGATCTTGAAAGCCTTCTTGTCTTGAGTCCAGTGTGGCAGGACTTTCCTACAACCCTTGTTTAGAGAAGTGCTGCTTGTATGCATAGATCTGCAAGCAGCATAGATCTGCATGGTAGCTGGAAGTTTGTCTTTCCTTTTTGGTGGCAGTGAACCCATTTTAAACATATTATTGCCACCTAAAGGTCTGGAGTGAGAACAAATTTGTCTATTGGTCTCGTTTAATCTAATGTGACCAATATCTACTACTTCTGCAATTTGAAAATTGTGTTTTCTTAAACTGAGATTTTAATAAAAATGCAATTAATTGCCTTAATTCCCAGTGACAGCTTCCCTGCTGGAACAGCTACATAATATTTATAGGTAGGATCATAATCGTGATGAACTGGCTGCACCGAGAACATTTTGAAGTGACTTTCTTTCTTAAAAACATCTTAAAAACAACTTTTCTCCCGTTTTTTTTCACTGCACATATATCAAAGCCGACTCCTTCATTGAATCTACCGTTGTACACAAGAGACCAGCAAAGCGGGTCAGATGTTTCTATGCATACTTTGTTTGAAAAGTATCAAAATACTCTCATTATGCGTCTGACTTCAATAAGATGAGGCGTTGGTGTGAATCAGTGTTATTCAAATCACCTGTGATAATGTTATGCCTCATAGTTACTTAATTCGAGATTTTTTAATTAAACCAGCATCAGGCAATGGAGGTAAGAAGGACTCAGCACTTGTAGAGAATCACAAGTTTAACTTAATAAAACCTAAGAACATTACAGATGGAGATGCAAAAGTGTAGCTTTCTCGTATATTGCTTGTTTGATTTGATGCTCATAAAATAAAATTGTTTTTTTTCCAGAAAATTGACTCAAACAAATTAAAGACACAACTTTCTAAATATGCCGAGAGCAGCCGCCTATTTAAAATGTAAAATGTTCCATTTTTTTTTTTGTCTTTTCTATTATAAGCATAAAAAGAAATCTAAATTCAATCTGTGAGGCTCAAACTGAGTAATTTATTTATGTTTTTTTATGCTGACAAGTTGTTTTTAGTCAGGTTCAGGAGACAGGAAACAGACATCCTAAAAGATGAGAACCTGCTGAGTGAAAAAAAACACTCAACACGCTGAAAAACTATCGCCTTAAGGAGAAATCTGAAGATCTGAGTAAAGCTAAGCTACAAACTGAAAACAGAAACTATGTGTAGCCTTTGACTTACAGTTGACTTCCTTTATCTCCATATCAGGAGAGGTGAGGTAATACTGCTCACACAGCATTTTTGAGGTCTCATACGCATCTGCAAAGTTTCACAACAAAAATCCTTGTTACTTTTTTATCAGAATTTTTTTACAACAAACAAAAAGGCAACTTGGGCTAATTTTTAAATATCAGATCTTGTTTTTTTTTTTTTTTGTCTCAGCTCTAACAAGATTATACAGATTTCTGAGTGGTTCCCAGCACATGTAAATATTATAATAACACCACTTCCTCCTTCAGGAACTCTCACATAGTTTTATGTAATGAGGTCAAACAATGAGGATAGTTTAAAAGAGGAAACTGGATATCAGACTGTAGGTGAAGATCACTTATTACCTTTTACGACCTCCACCACGTCACAGCTGGGGTCAATGCTGCCAATATGTTTGGGATGGGCTGGATTAACGCTGCCATCAAAGATTAATGCTAAGGGAGAAACAAAACAAGCATGATAAAGGACTAAAAACGTTGCGAAATCGAAACCATCTGAGGTACATGTGAGTGAACTGCTGACATACTGTACAGCACCTTGCAAAAGCGTCCGATGAGCAGTTATTGGGATTTACAGCATAAAGTACATATAAACCTGATTGGGTTTGCTTTTGGATTAATGCTGATTGATTTGAGGAAAACGTCTGACAAAGTTTTTTATTGAAAATATGATCTGCTCATCTGCATTGAAACAACTTATTTTTTTAATAATTAGAACAACTCAACAACTCTTTATTTTCTGAAGCTTAATATGTAAGGCTTATGGAGCCTGAATGCACAGTCATTAAAAAGTAACTCACCCCAAAATCCACAATTTCATATAACTGTATGAATTTGCCCTATAAGGTGTTTTTTGTAATGTTACTGTGTTTTTTTTTTTTTTACATTCTCATGGGAAATTATTTTAGTTCTGCAATATTTATTTCAAAACTACCACAAGGCTGCCGAAGTGGTTTATCAATGGCTGTTGTATCAGAGCTTTGTCGTTGGTTTAAAACATATGAGCAAGCACACATCTAAGCATTCTGGGATAAATACTTATTCAGTTTCACAACTCAATACCTGCGCTGCCTCAGCAGGACCAACTCTCAGACTGAGATAGTATCTTAAAACAAGCAGCTCGGTGGAAATGCCTGTAAATCCTCTAAACAGGGGCGTCCTGATCAGATGGAGTACGTGCTCCAATGCTGAGGAGCTCTAGCTCTACTTCCGCAGACTGAGAACTGCAGCTGGACTGGAGCTAAAATAGTCCCAGGTCCTTACCAACATTACACTGAAACTCAGGCTGATCTGCTCATTTTGTATGAGCGTTACGTCCTTTTGATTGACATCTAGGCTTCCTCCTCAAAGCATTTCATCAGAGACGCTGTTTAGTCTGAAACTCTTAGAAATATACGATGAAATCATGCCGATAGCTTGACTTTTAATGACTCTAATGGTCACAGAAAATGTGTTTTTACTTCCTTAATTGCTATACACACACAGAGGGGAAGCGCAATGAAAACTCAAAACACTGCGGCATTAATACCGTCAATAAGTGAATAAGACATGGGTCAGCAGTTTTTATGCCTCATCTTGTTAAGTATTGTTCTCTGAGAAAAATCACTTGATCAAGCCTTTTTCTAACATTCCATAATATAAAATAAAAAATAATAATAAAAGTATGCATGATTCTTATATCGCTTATGGGCGAAATCAAAATGTACTCCACAACTTCAAAGTTTAAATAAAAGGCTGATTTTTTGTGCGCTACTTTTTGACTCCCTGGGTTAGAAATACTTTTGCAAGGAGACATTCCTGTGACGTTCCAGCCACATGAAAAGTATCTTTGTTGGAAAACTATCAAGTGAGTCTGAGTTGCAACTTCAAGGCAGGAAATGAACTCCTAGAAATGTATAGAATCAATAAACTGCTTTTCTTCAACCTGAAAAAGAATATAGGAGATTTAAAATATGTTTCTGGAATATTTCTAATTGGATTTTCACATGTAGAATATAAAAGGATTATGACTTTACTAGGAACCAATACCCACATGAGTTGTTAAGTGTTAGGATCTGTGTTGATTAACTCACAGTTATTACAGAGTGCTATACTGACTGTGCTGGTTCATGAGCATGCGTGTGGAGATGCGGCTCATGTAGAAGCGGTCCAGGAAGTACTGGACATTCTGGTTGGTGACAGGATCTACACCGAACGCCTCCTTGAACTCCAACACACCCTGAGCCATGGTGGGCACCACGTTGTTGTGCCGGTTCCGGATGTTTACCAGAGTCTGCGTGAAGCTACGGAGAACGGCGGAGAGGTGTGAATGAGCGAGAGCAGATTTTTCATTGGCTGCAGCTCATCAGATATACAAATCTATTTATTGATATTATTAAACCAAACTTACCCCATGAGAACTTTTTTTTTTTTATTTTGCATTTTTTACATTCTAATTAATTCGAAAATGTAATTTTAAAACCCTAAAAATGAATGCTAATTATACATCTGTGCATCCATTTATTTACCAGATTTCAAAAACTTTCATATAATTCAAGTTGGAAAAACTCAGAATTCCAGGATTTCTAATCTATTAGTTCAAGGTTTAATAAATGACTCTAATAAATGAGAAGTATTTAAATTCAAAAGGTGACTGAGACCAAATAGATATTTCTTCACTGCAGAGATGAGGAGTTTTCTCAAAGCTTCTTTATTTTTTTCTCTTTCTTATTCTTGTCACAATGTTTGTACTTGGACTGTGCAGTTAATTAACAAGCTGAATTTTCTGTTTCTGCAGTTTTAATTTTTGGAAAATCTTTTTTTGCCAACAATGCTGAGTTTGGTGGGAAAAGTGATGAGTTAACATCAGTTTATCACTTTTCACTTCTAGATATGTACGCCCACTTATGACTGATAAACTAGCTGACAGTGTAACGCCACTAGCTGTAAACATTTCGTTTTTAATATTTTCATTGTTTCTTGTGAAACACTGTTGTACAAGCATTTAAATGAAGGTCCCTTCCCAAAGGGAATGATTTAAAAAAAAAAACCAACTAGTTATGAAGGTAATGTATGTCATTCATCATTTCTATGGGGAAAATTAGGGAGAAAAAAAATTGATTAATAGGATTTTTTAGGGAAACAAATGGGAGATTAGAGCTTAAAGCCAAATTGCCCAACTTAAGTTTGCACATCCTAAAATCGGCATGAATTTCTAGGAATTTCACTTTTCCTTTATCAATCAATGCAGCTATAAATAAATACCCCAAAAATGTCATTAAATGCAACTTTTGCAATAAAATTTCACTACTTAATGAGTGTCTGTGGAAAACCCACCCACCAACTGTTGAGCGTAATCTCTGTAGGGGTTTTTTTTTTAGAGCAGTTTTTGTCCTTGTATGGCTGTCACTACAGTAATGTGCATTTAAATGTGTATTAAAATTAATTTATGACATGAGAAAATAAAGACCACAATGACAAATTGTGTAATGAGACATCTGTTAAGATGACTTACTTTTTTAAGACATCCTTATCGTCCGGATCTCTTTCTAAAAAGTCAACCAGCTCCAACAAACTCTGGGAATACCTGGTTGAAACAAAAAAAAGAAAAAAAAAAAAAAAAACAACTTCAACCCAAGTTGATTGTTAAAGAATGCAACAAAGAATAACAGAGGAAGAGCTGAATCTTTTTTATAACTTTGTACGTCACACTTTAAGGGTATTCCCATCTCCTCTTTAATAATAGCTGCTTGTCATGTCTGGGACTTCTTGTTCAGTCCAGAGGATCATATGGGCCCGAGTGCTGAGCTCACTCTTACACTCGGAAAAAAAACAAAACAAAACTGGGTGAGAGGTGACTGGCTTTGTTACTATGCTTTCAATGCACTCTGCGTGTCCCTCAAGTAACCTTTAACTTATGAAATATGTAATTATATTCTGCCATGCGAAGGGAGAAGAAGTCTGGAATCGCCATGAGTCTAACATGAAATATCAAATTGTTTTGGCTCTAAAGAAAAACAAAGAGTTCCACAGTCGGAGAGGCAATAAAAACAAAAAAACAAAACCGAGCTTCTAAAAGTTTGTATGTGTTGCACTTATTCTGTTATATAAACAGAAAAAACCTAGAGGTAGAATACGGGTTAGGAGAGAAGCCCCGAGAGAATGTTTCCAAGCGTCAAGTACAAGTACCAACAGTGCACACTTCATTCATTATTTGGTGTAAATAGAGCATGCAGAGGTGGTGACCAGCAACACTGAAAATGTTTTTAAAAGTCACCTTGAATTTAGCATGAGATCGTTTGATATTCTGACAATATAACCATCGGATTAATCACGGTTCATAAATATACAGAACTTACAGAAACATCCGACAGAATAATTTGAACTAATTAGTCATAAAAAGTGTTATTTTTGAAGAAAATAAGAGGCTACATTTCATTTAGTAACAGTTTCTCCTTGGATCGGGGGTTAGGATTAGGACTAAGATCTAAATTTAGTTTAGGTATGGGCCGCTATCCTGCAACTTTTAGAGGTGTCCCTAGTCCATTACACCTAAATTAAGTAATTAGAAGATTAAGATGAATCTGCAGAAACTGACAGAAAACTGTGGAAGTAACAACGCCATTTCATTTAGGTTGTTTAATGAAGGACTAGTCTAAAAGTTGCAGGATAACGGCCCTTAGGAACTGGAAATGCCCACCTCTAGGTTAGGGTAAGGATCTGAATTAGGCCATAAAAATGAATGGAGGAATGTCCCTGTAAAGAATACAGGACATAATGTGTGTATTACCATTTGACAGTAATAAAAAATTGAGCATTTACAGAGATTTTCAGGTGAAAAAAACATTTTTTTTGGGACTCATATTTCCAGAGGCCCATTTCGTTTACCATAACATAAAACACTGTGATGGATGGAGGAACAGACAGATTTATCTGAACCAACAAATATCTAAATGGCATCCCATTAAAAGGTAAGAAAACGACTCATTTGTTAATAATCCACAGATTTGCAACAGTTTGTAACTTTATGTTGAATTACACTAAATATCATGAAGTGTAATGATTATAAACGACTTATTGCTACAAAAATGATTAAGCACCAGAGGTATTATCATGAGAACCTTCTGCAGTTCTGCAATCCGTTGCTTGAGATGAAAAATGTTAGAAAAAACCTTAAAAGTGAATCACAGTAAAGAAAATGAGAACATTTTTTAAGAGGTTTAGTGCAGCATTTCCCGTTAAACACATAAAATTCAGGAGTCCAGGTATCCTACCAGCTGGTCAGGAGCTTTACAGATGGAGTGCCAAGAAGCTTGTCAGGAAGGTAATCGATTTCCTTCATGATGTTGGCCAGTCTGACAGGAAGCTCCTGTCGCAGAAACACAAACGACGTCTTCTCACATGCGTTTGCAGAGCCTGTGAGCGACATTAACACAAATTACAGCCCCATTAATGACCACAGAAAACAAATAAACTGCACTAAAAAATTTCAAAACGATGACTCATATCTGTACAGTTAGGTTTTGGTCTATATTAGTTAATATATGCACGTGAATGATAGCGTAAACAACAATGCAGGTACGTGTTCATGATTTGTACTAGGCTAATAAGTAACATCAGTTGCTGTGTGTGGACCAACATGTGACACACAGCAAAACATCAACTTACCGAAGTCAATAAACTGCTTCATGGATAACGGGGAAGGGGAAAACTTGGAAAACCTCTCCACTTGTTTTGGTATCCCAGCTAGCGGGCCGTTTTTCAACAGAAACTGAGCGAACCTCATTTTTTTCTCCCCTCGGTAGACCCCAACTGCTAGCAGCGTATCAGGGACGAGCCGTCCTTTCTGACTCCAGCACAATCCAGTTCAACGATTTTTTTAAGCTTGCGAGGGAATATTTCGGCGTCGCGCAAGTTTAAATCCTTCATACCATCCTTTAAAGGCCAGCTCGTGAGTGCTTTGAGAGTGTTTTTCTCTGGCAGTTTCCTCCCATTTTTTGCGCCCCCAGAATTCAACTTCTAGCAGTAATGAACAGGGGTATGTTGTTGTCTGCAAGGGGAAGACGTTAGACTGACGTGGAAAGCAACCAATCAGCTCTCATGTGTTCGTCATCCTGGGCGGAGCTAAGTCTTCCTGGTTGAAAAACAGACTGAGATGAGGAGAGTGACGGACTTCTTTATAATAGCATCACCTACCGACCATTATTAAAAAATATATTTTCTGCATTTTATAGATGTGAGCTTATGAGAAAATTGTTGGAACATCTGAGGTCTGATAAAAACAAATAAACCACAAAGAAAACAGGAAAAATAGCGTTGCTGTTTACCACTTTAAACAAAAATTCAGAGTGAACTCCTAATTCAAATCTACATCCCCCTTTTTGGACAAAAGACCTGTGGAAGTAGAAGCTTCACTTAAAATCATAAAATCTTCTAATCTTAGGAAGGTAACACTGCAAAGGTCCACATGTTGATGCTATATTGCCATATCCACATAGGGAACCATTACCCGGCATGCCATGCGGGGGCTTTTTTCCATTCAGCATCATGTGCTGTGTTTAAAATGTAATTAACAACTTCATAATTAAATATGTATGAAATATGTATGCAAAACCCTTATGCCAGCTTACCTTTCAATTAATTGTAAAGATAATGATCTACAGACATAGCTATCTTCCTCATGATTTACTTATCTTAAAATAGAAATTTAAAGCAGTTATCATAGATGGCACATTGTTGCTGCCATTTTTTATTGTATTGCACATCATGCATATTGGTTGAATGGTATCTAATAATAAATATATATATATATTTTTTATCTAATTCCATTCAAGTCCAGTCCTCAACAGCTACTGTCCTGCAACTGCTAGATGCATCCCTTTTGAGTCACATCTGAAATAAGAGGCTGAATTCCCTCAGCATGTCATTCAGCTCTGTATAGACCTGGTAACAAACTGCTCATTAAATTCCATTGTGCTGAACATGAGAAGCTCCCTTAAAAGGGAGCCTAGACGAAAACTCAAGCTGGGAGACAGAACACAGCTGATCATCATCATTCACTCACCAGCACGCTGCACCGCACCAGCCAATCGTCATTCTGCTGGTCCATTCATAAAGCCAAAGACATTTCAGACATTTCAGATCTTCCTGCTCATCTGCCGCGCTCGATTGTCAGCTATTTGCTATTGAACATGTGATCTTGACTCAGACGATCCCAATCTCTCTTCAAACCTCTTTCAACAGCTCCATTTCGTTTTCCACCTGGCCAGTCGCTCAAGAACACTCGGCTGGCCGCCTGGCCCCCTCCTCTGTCTCCTTTGGCCGCCCTGGCCTCCCGTGGCACCTTTCCCAGCTCAGGTTTGGAGCCATCCCAACTGGCTTCTCTCGCTGCCCTCTTGCTTTTCTGCGACTCGTCGCTTTCTCCCCAGTTTCAATCTCTCCCACCTTCCGTTTCCCGAATGAGATCCCGGAAATCCTTCCCCTCCTCTATCCAAGCGACAGCGGGGTCAGCCACCCGCCTTCCGTCCTTTCGAGTCATCGTTTCCGTGCTCCTCCATTCTCAGGCCTGCACTCCAGCCCCTCCTCCTCTGGCTTTCAGTCCAGCTCCGGCTCTCCCGGCATCCACTGCCCTCTCGCCTCGTCTGAGGATTCGGACCAACATGTCTCGGACATACAGCACCTTACCTTACCTCCACCTTCACTCTCTAACGTTCGTCCAGCACGTGTTCCAGGTAAAATGTATCTATTCACACCCTGTTCGCAGCTGTCAAAGCATGCCAATTACACCGCTACATATCTCCATCCCTTACTCAGGCTGCTCCTACAATCCTTCTCTCTCAACTCCGTTCTAGATCCTGCAAAGGCAGTACAATTTTGTCTCACTCCTCTAAGTTGACCAGCGAGCCGCTCGACGGCCGGTTTTATGCCAAGAAACTCATGCCTGCCAAAAATTGCATCCCCTACCCTGGGAGCGCACATCGCCCTAAATTGTCGCGTATTGATAAGAAAATGGTCTGAAATATAACCGAAGAGGAAACTTTTTAAGATATTCGTAACATTATCGCCTTTCTTAAACACGTAAGACCTAAAACAGTGGGCTTTATTTCGCAGATTTATGGAAATAATTGCAGGTTTTACAGCTCTATGGAGACATCTGTTTATTATTGTGGGGGGGTGCATTTTATTTTCTGTCTCCCTGCCAACATCTGTGTCCCCCGTCTATTTTCCTGTTGACATGAAACTTACAGTGGTTGCTAAGAGAACAGGTGTCATTACGTAGAAAAGGTGAAATCCCTCTTAACTCCATTTCTTCAATTTAGCAGGAGGATGCATTTTTGGCATAGTTTACCAATATATGCAGGCCCTATATATTTCCCCTATATATTATTCTGTTGATATAAAACTTATAGCAGTAGTTCATCGAACAAGAGTGAATATGTAGAAAAAGTTATTTCACTTGTAATTTTGTATTTCTCCGTGTTAGCATGAGGATGCATTTTGCGGCAAAGCCTATTAAAAGTCTACCAACCTTTGCATCCCCTGCTTATTTCCCCCAAGTATTATCCTATTTACATGAAACTGATACAAGTAGTTTAGAGAATGCGTGTAATTATTTAGAAAAGGTTATTTCACTTTTAACTTAAATTATTTTTTCGTGTTAGCAGGGGATGCATTTTTTGGCAAAGCAAGGTATTAGCTTGCTGATATTTGCATCCCCTGCCTGTTTTCCCAAAATATAATCCTATTGATGAGAAATTCTTACTAGTAGTTCATAGAACAAGTGCGAATGTGTAGAAAAAGTTCATCCACCTCGCAGACTGACTTTAGCAGCTTGCGGTCTTTCCTCAAGCCATTTATTAGCCCATTCTTTTGGAATAGGTGCCGCTCATCTGCCGCCATTCAAGGCGTTCTTACTCCTTCAGCTCGGTCGTTGGACACTCTCAGCCTCCTCATTATTCATCAGATCGGATCTGCCAGCTGTGCTGGAAGCTTGACGTTCATTTTCTTTAGGTGAGCATCTCATCACGACTGGTTGGCAGGGCGTTTTTTGGCCATCTTTAACATCTATTTCTACCTAGGGTACAGCCCAACCATCGGTCCATGGCCTTCGGCTCCACAGCCTATGTCTCTTCTTCTGCAGATCATCATGCAGTTCGTGCCAACAGTCTATCAGACTGCAGGCCCCCACCAACGCTGCTCGCGCCTAACAAGTCTATCAGACTGCAGGCCGGCTAGGCCTCAACCCGGCACCCTCTTTTGGGTGGGAAGACTACCCAGAGCTTCGCTGGATCTGATCACCTCCCACTGGTGATCCTCAGCTAATAAGTAAGTCTTCTGCTCAGAGCACCAAAGTCTCGTATCATTAAATCATTTAACTGCTATCTTTTTCTGTGTGAGTCTATCCAGATTGGGTTGTAAGATGGTAGATCTTGAGTACTGGAAGTGTGCACCCCTGACTTATAGAATAATTACATTCAAAGGTATATTCAAATGTTGTTTTTGCTTGTTTCTAATAATATGGAATATAGTCACTGCAAACCCTTAATTCAATTTCTCCAAAAATATCACATAAGACTTATAAAGAATGCTTCAAATGGACATTATGTGTTTGACGATGTTACATGATCATGACAGAGACTGTGATGTATGCAAGGACACTGATGGAAAGTGGAGTGGAAAGAAAAAATGGGGGTGGGGGTTCACAAGGCAAACCAAAGTGCACATTCAACTCAAACTTCTTTTGTAAATATAATATTTAATACAATTAAAATATACACATGCTATGCAGTAGTTCTAAAACCTGGTCCTTAAGTACCACTGCCCTGCACATTTTAGATGTCTCTCTGGTGCAACACTACTGATTCAAATGATTGCATGAGATCCTCAGGAGCCAACAAGAGCTGTAGAAGACGGTTAATCAATATCAATATTTCATACGCATCTCCGGCTTTGGGCAGAGGACCAGCAGGGCCGCAGACGGTGACACCAAGTTTGCGGATGAGTTAAACAGCTTCT
>JAUZNJ010034964.1:0-12469 GCA_034780135.1 Jordanella pulchra
TATATATAAAGTATTATACATTAACTAATTATGTAATTCAAACTTTTCCTTTTTTGCTGTTGTTGTTTTCGGGGGTACATGTATATTTTACCTGGGAACTTCCACTAAAAGTAACATGAAAAGATCAGGCTCCCCAAGACAGCTCCGTTCTCCACTGAACCTTCTAAGGCGACATTCCTGAAAGATAGGAAATGTATTTTGTTAAAAAAAACAGCAACAACAAAAATTAACCAAACAACTGAAAACCAACTTGTTTCAGATTCAGGCCCAATATTTTTCAGCAGAATTTCTGTCTAGGAACAGACCGAATCATGCAAAGTGGTGTAATAGTAAACTTTTGATCCTCCTAACCAAAGCCAGATGAGTAAAGGGAGCAGGGTGGGGGAAGGTGAAGAGGATGCAGACTGTCACTCTTAGCTGTATGCTAAAACCAGACTTATTACCTCCTCACTGTCAGGGAGCAGTTTGCAAAGCTCTGTAAGCTTCTCTGCTCCGTAGCGATCTCCAACACCATGTCTGATGTCTTCGACGATCTCCTTGGCCGGCCTGCGAAAAGAAATGCACCAACTTATTTCATTTCGACAGCTGAAGATTGCTGTGTAAAGAAAGTGATCAGAAGACAAACAAAGAGAAGCCATGCTCAGGAGGAATCCAAAGACTTTTGGGTGTCATGGTAAAAGATTAAAACCAAGATGTTTGTTTAACCTCTGCCTTCCTTTCTCAGAGAGAGATCTGGGTCCATATTCCAGAAGAATCTCATTATTTCCTACCTCCTTGTTACATTCCACCACTCACTGCGCTGCACATACTAATCCTTATCTTTAGATCGGTTCAACTTATTCAAAGCTCCACTATTCATTTGACAGACACCAGTGGTTAAACTCCTCCAAAGCTGCCTAAGAATAAATGACTTTCTGAAGAACTACTTCAATGGAAACACTTACAGTTAATCTTCTGGAAACAAAACACTGAATGCAGTGACGTCCATTAAAAAAAAAGAAAACTAAATGATATTTAAGTCCAAGACAGACAAGGAAAAACACAAAACCGGATTTTGTTTAAACTGTAATTACGTTTAAAAACAAAACAAGACAAAGTAAAACTGTTAATGTGTGTCTCTTCATGACAAAAGGCAATCAGGCGCCCAATAAGACAAATGCTTGTGTGCAGACGAGACTCTCTTCACACAAAAAAAGGCTTTTCCTGCAAGTCCTGACAAATCTAGTTTAGAAAAGAAAGCATCTCCAGTTGAGAATCTCATGGTGGCATGGCAGCATTGCAACTTGGCACTTTCCATGACTCTGTGAACAAGCATTGCATAATTGCCAACACAATAGTTCAGGGTGTTCTAGAGGTTAGTATATTTAAACTACTAAATGGTTATAAAACAGCTCTTCTCAGAATAATAGGTGCAGCTTTGAGCCATACATACCAAAAGAAGCTTTCAGGGGATTGCGGACTAAGAAAGGCCACTGGTTTCTTCTCTGTCAGCAGGGAGGTACATTTAAGATTAGTCGTTCTTTACCCACATCAGCAGGTGTCACCTCTGTCTCCTAAAGAGCCACTTACTCATAGCCCTTCTTTAAAGCCCCAGCTGCTTAGTGTGTTCAATCCCCAACAATACACCAGACATCCCCTTCACCGAGGTGGCTTTACACCTCTGACACCTGCCAACAACAGGCAAATGGCTGTTTTCTGCTGTTCATGTCAAGTACTAATTAACCTTACTGGGTTTCTTAATGCTCTTCTTTGAGTGCTGATTGATTTGGTAAAATTAATGGAGAAAATGTGAGAACCCAAATCCTTTGACAAAGCTCAGACTAAAGGTTTTTAAATGACTAAATTGGCTTTTTTTTAATTGTGTCAAACAAGGCTTAAAAAAAAAACGACAACAAACGTTTGCCCCTTTCATTTTCCCTGGAAATGTTTTATATTAAATGATTTAATTGTCAGACAAAGACTTGTAGACGAATTGTCTTGGCGGTTCTTTGAAGCCTCTGGGACTGGAGGACTTCTTAAAGGAAAGTACCCATGCATCAGTTTATGACCTTAACCTCAAGCACACTGAGGTTATGCCACAGTTGAATTATCCAAAGCACACCAGCAAGTCCTCCTCTGAATGCTTTAAAAAATAAATAACAACAAAAAAAAACTATTTTGATCTGGCTTAGTCAAAGTCTAAGTATTATCAGAATAAAATGCAAGTAAACCATCATATTAGAACAATTCTACAAAGAAGAGTCGGTGACTCATTGACGATAACTGCCAACACTTTATGGCAACTGTTGCACAACCAGTTTAGGGTTTAGAAGATGAGTTGTTGTTTTTTCCAGGGTTGGTTTGGACTGCTTCCAGTCTTTAATGGATGGCATTAATCATTTAAAAACTCTGTTTTGTATTCCTTCTAGTTGTCTTTGATAATAAAATGTGTTTGATGATCAAAAACATTTAAGTCTGACCAAAAAACCAAAGTACACATAAGTAATCATTCTGATCTACCCAAAGCCCGGTTTTAAAGACCACCAAGTCAAGATCAGTACCATATATAGCCAATCTATTTTAATGTAAATATATGTAATGTCCGTATTGCAAGAAGTTCATAGACTGTAATACATGGTAGCCAAAGATTTTAGTAGAATGTATTCAGGCTACTAAGCAACGACTAAATTGCTGAAACATTTTTGTCAACAAAACCTTGCATAAATGGGAACAATCTTTTATTTCCTCTTTTTTTTAGTTATTGAATTCAGTTTTTCTATGAACCCAAATCAGAAAGACATTAAAACTTATTGTTCTAATGCCGTGCTGCTCTTATTAAGTGTTAGCGACAAAGAAAGAACATTACTGGAAATATTCAGCATTGATTTAACGTACGAAGGAACTGGGAATCTTACATTTTGAACTGTCGTAGAAATATCCCTATGTTCATACTGCGTTTGGAGTCCAGCAGGAAAATCTGTATGGAGGAAACAGGTGTAAGAACAAGAACTTTGAAAGAAGTACGTCCAAACAAAAACTGTTTTTGATGCTATTTAATTGGCCTGACCTCTTCAGAGCTGTCCTGTGGGGATCTGCACCGCAGCAGCGCCGACCGTCGCCTCAGTGTCACGGTTCTGTCCCTCGGCTTGCTGTCCTTTTGCCCAAACAGTTCATCTAGAGAATGCAGGTCTAAGGGAAACTCATCCTCGCCGGGTGCAGCACCACTCCATACGCTCTTCCTCCCTTCCACCTTCTCCTTGGGGATGCGTTCCCAGTTCAGCTTCCTTAACCGACTTTGACGGACGGCGTTCGCCCGGCTAAAAGGTGAGGAGGATGAAGGTGGGGGCGGGGGAGGAGGAGGGGGAGGAGGTGGGGGTCCTGGAGGGGGAGCCAACACCTGAGGTGACTCCATGGGCGACTCTACCGCGGCGTCAGCGGTAGCAGAGCAACTTGAGAGCTTAGTTCCATGAAAGGCCAGAGAATCCTTGACAGCCACAGTCAGGTTGATGTGCATAGAGGCAGTGTGGTTGTCAGAGCCTGGGGGTTACCACCGCGGAGCAGGCTCTGCTGCCTTGCTCTACAAGTTTCTTGTACACAATCCAGAGTTTTTGGCGTGATTCAAAGTCCAATCCGTAAAGTCTAGGACACAAAACAGATTCAATTGCAGATCAAGAAACCAAACTTGCAGCTGGTTTTACATGCAACCAGCTTCAAACTTTAATGACTCACATAACATCTGGCACCATTTACTCTTTTATTAACCTGTGTTTGGTGTACAGCCCCCCCCCCCCAAACTCAAAGTCCAGTCAGTGACTCAACTTTCACCGGAAATATTGAAGTATTTTTGACTGGAAAGTACAAGGAAGGCAAGACAAGCTCTCATATGTCGGCTGTTTGAACAGCTTGTCTCATCCTGTTCAGATTCACCTCATTGCATCTGCACACATACTCTTCCATAACAGCTTATCTTTCTAATTATAAAACATAGAGACTACAAAGGAAAGCAGAGATGTAAAACTCCTGAAACAAACAGATGAAGGGTCTACATCTCAAGAGATCCCTTGTCTTCTAGATTTGCGCAGTCAGAAGTGGAAATCTTGCCACTTGAGGATACCTGTCCCTTTATCTGATCAAACTGTACCATTTCTTCATCTCGTGTGTTTTCTGCCATGAGTCAGAACCTTTGAAAACCTCTGCAGGGATGTGCTTGATGGCCAACCTGTTCCACTGAGATCCGCATGAGCGCGCTGCAAAAGCCATCTCCAGTAATCTCAGTCATGATCAGTTCCTGAGATCTGATAGAAACCATTAATGAGACCTGAATCCTGACAGCTGAAGAAGATCGAGCAATTCGTCTTAAAAAAGAGGGTTTGGGGAGAAATTAAAGAGCTAAATAGATTCTCATGTAATTTAAAAATGCTTCCAGTTTCTTCGTGTTGCCGTTTGATGAAAGATAAGCGCCCTAACTCACGAAACGATGTTTATATCAGCATAAAGTGGCTTTATCCTACAGTAAAAGATGCCCCAAATCAGTTTTATACAAAACAAATATTTGTCAAAAAAATTACAAATTATTTTCGTTTCTGTTTGAAAGTCCAGTCATGTTGTTTGTTTCACTTACCTGATGTCATGAGAAGTGAGTCTAAAAGCCGATATAAAACCCCACGAACACCGATATTCCTTCCATACATTCACCTTCACTTTATGAAAGTTTCTGTAAGTTTCTCCTTCATTCCTAAAAGTTATTGCGCTTTACTCGCTGCAATCTTGTCTCCTCTTCCACTTGCAGGGAAACTTCCACACTGCTCAACGCGAATGCGCAGGCGCGCACCCTCACATTCATGAGTGCCCCCCCCCCAACACACACACACACACACACACCCACACACACACTCCGTCGCATCCTCCCAGTTTCCCATGGGCGGACTGAGGGGTTGTCAGGTGGTTTAAGGTCAGTCTGGATGGTTTTAACTACTAAAACCATACGCTGTCTCTTTTATTTGTTATAATATTTGTTATTATTATATTATTTTTTATACCTTGTAAGACCATGCGGTACCATGTCATGTTTTTACACTCCTTGAACCTTTAAGTCTTCACATTTTCAACTTTGCAACCATAATTTTTCAAGTATAGCTTATAAAGTAAAAATAAGAAACTTTTCTGAAACTGCTTTACAGAGATAAAGCTAAAATATATGATGTTCGTTTCTATTTAGTCACATTTACTGTTATAAACTATATAAAATTTGGTGCATCTATTATCTTAAGAAGTAAACTGAGTAACCAAGTCCACCTGGATAGAATTTAAACTCATCTGTTTGTGAACCCATCAGACGATTATAGAAGAACATTAATAAATAGCAATAGCATTGCAAAGGCCAATGGATATAAACAGATAGATCGGTGAGGGAAAGGGAGAATTGCAAACTTCTTAATTAACTCACGTTAAAACAAACAGCTTTAAGTAGAACTGAAGTTTGACACAATTAAAAACCTACAAAGGAATGGCTGCCAACCTGAACCCACAGGTAGCAAGTCAGGAGTGACGATTTGTTGGCAGAACAACTATTAGTCATGCATTTTTTTCAGTCTGTTCAACATCAAAGAGTAGCAGGATAAAAATCTTACTAAAAGAACTACCTTTTTTCAAGCAGCCCCGTAGAAAAAAATATAGATTAAAGTTTCCTGAATATTGGTATTAATAGACAGTATCCATCTCTGATTGAGCAGAGACGGCTTTTTAAGCAGAGAAAAATCTCCAGAACCTTCAATCTGTAGACTAAAAGACTTGCCCTAAAAGACTTGCAGCTGTAATTACAGTCAAAGGTGGTTCTACAGACTATTGACTCATCAGAGATGAATACAAATCTGAATCATAATTCCAGGTTTTCACCTTGACAAAGATGTAAAAATCTTTCTCTTCCTTTTACTTGAAGCTTTAGGATGTTTTTTTTTTCACATGAAAACCTGCTAAATGTAGCAATGTGGCAAAAATATGAAAAGGCTCAAGGGGTAGGGTTCTTTTTACAAGCCACTGTAAACATGTCCGGTGTCAGAAGCCATGCAAACCACATGATACATGCTTCAGTTTATCATCAAATCTATGATTTGTAATTGGTGCAGAGGGCCTTGATCATGCCTAGAGGAGTTTGCTATTGAGAAGCTGAGAGAAGGAGCAGATGGGTAGCAGACATGGGAAATTACGTCTGCATCTCCTCCCTGAAGCAGGAGTGACACATATGTGAAAGCTAAGAGGCTAGAAGTCCCCTTAGGGTGCTGAAATGTCCCAGGTGTTGGGATATGGACCCATGACACAGACCTTTCATCTAAGGTGGCGGTGCGCTCCTGGCCGACGTCACCGGCTCTCTCCAAGTCCGGCTCAGGTAGCCCCTTTCACAGGCAGCGCTGACAGACCTTCTTCATCACATGTGGGGCTGCAGTGATTAGCAGGTTATGACCCCAAATATCTGGCTTTTTTTGTGTTAGAGACATGGGGTATGTTATGGTGCACCAAGCCAGAATAAACCTCTCTCAGGAAACTTAACTTTCTGTTCAGTCGCTCTCTTCTCAGAGTACAGTGCACCTCGCAGAATAAGAGGAAATACCACTGTTGAAAGACAGAAGCTTTATAGTCCACGGAGGGCCTGAACAACCCTGCACAATTACACCTATTATGCCAGCATTTATGCAGTGAGGACATTGCAACAGTGACTAATGAATTGCAGCGGCTTAACTTGGCTTTCCTCACTGGTTTCACTAAAATGGGTTAGACTGGGAAGAAACAAACAGTCCTCCAGCTGGATCAAATAGAGATTCTCAATGTTTGTGTGTCTCTTGGTTCATCCTTTTATTAATGAAGGTGCTCATTCATAACATTTGCAGGCACTTATCCAAAAAAAGGGACGAGAACTACAAGCTTTTGCTGTTATGTGTAGCCTTTCTTTGATGTCTAAACCTATTTGACTTTATTTCCTAATGGAGACATAAGGTATAAACACGAGACTGCAGTGCCAACTACCCCGTAGCTCAGCTCTTAGATCAGTGGGGTGGTTGCAGCCATGGCAGCCAGCTTTAGCCCTTCATCGTCTCCCCTTCTTAATCTCGCTTTGAAGTTCTAGAAGGGTTGCTCAAAGGTGAAGGTTATTAGCTTCTACTTCCTCTACTTTAAACACATGTTAGAGATATGCTGAAGTGTTTACAATACTCTCAAACAATCCCAGAATTCTAGACTGGAGACCTGTTTAGTATGTTCTGTTTAGATACACTGATCAGATTCTCTACAGTGACCTTTGCTGAAATTGGTTTTTACAAAGTAGAAATTACCCGGATGCGGCTACATCAATGGAATAGATTTTTTTCTTTTTTTGTGTCTAGATGTCTAGTTCACTATATAATGGTGAAAGGGCCATTAAAATCGCCCCATGTGAAACTATTGACACTATGAGTGAGGGCTTTTAGTGTTGATCCCCCTTTGGTTTTGCCTTCTGGGTCTAGGCCACTTCCATGGTTAAGTAAAATAGGTCAGATTGACTGTGGCTCTGCAGGGGTACTAAACACATGCATGAAGTTAGTATGTGTGTAGCTGAGCAAGAAAATAGCTGTATCCACACACATACACACACACACACACATAAACACACAACTGGATCTGATTCCAGGCTGTAGGGACAGCAGGCCTTTGGTGGTATCCTTAATCAAATCCAGCTTCCTCAGATCTTTCTTGGTTTCCCAGCTGCAGTCAGATCAAGTGCAGTTCTCCTGAATAGTCTGACAAAGATCTCCGCCTCTGGTTAGGGGGCCTGATAAGCAACGACAGCTAAAAAGGAGCAGGATATGGGAACAGGCAATCATATGTCAAAACCAGGACTGGACACTCATTGGTTTTTACCTGATCTGACATTTTTGGTACCATTTTTATTGCATAATCAAACTAAATATGATTTGAATCTTCAGACAGGAATCATCACCTAAATGTCCACCTTGTTTTGTTTTCTTAAACTGAGCAGGCTTGATGCTTTTGGTATGTGTGCATTTCATATTGTGTTTTTGGTAAGTTAATTTGCATCAGGTTAGACAGAAAAAGTGCATGTAGTTTCTGTTGATATGATTTGGCATAATCTGTTTTATTTGCTTCAGTTAAACTCTGCATGGTTGAGGAGAGACCGAGGGGCTTATGGTCACTTGACCATAAAGCGAGGATTGACCCTGCTGGTCTTTGCACATCTGGCCAATGGAGCCACTTCCGACTCCAATTTATATTTCCTGAGATTCAATAGAGGAAGATTGTTGGCCCACAAAACACCCAAGCATACTCACCCACCCCTCCATTGTGTTCAGCAAATTCAGCTGCTGCACTCATCCTACTACAGAATCATATCTAGGTCGGGACTTTGGAGCATCTCATTTTAGCTAAGGCTGCTTATTTAAGGTAATTGTCCTGCAGCAAGACATACCTCTGTTCTTCAACTTTTTGCAGCCTATGACCAGGACTCTAGTGCAAGTTGACAGAATTGACAAAGACTCCAGGTTATGTCTTTAGTAAAACTGAGGTACAGTCCAGCTGCCTTCGATTTAAGCTTGTTTTGTGGTTGCTACGACCCAGATGACTGAGAATTTGCACAGGCTTTTGCAAGCTGTTACAGGTTTTCTTCTTAGATATCTCTGTATTTAGCGATTTACTTTAATTAACCTCACTCTCAAAGCTGAAGTAATGATAGCAGAAAGTTGTGATTACATTGATAAGTTGTGCTTTCTGCCACACATTGCCCCTTGCATATAGGAGGAGACTATAATCCAACACTAAAGATGGTTTTCTGTTTCCATATCATGCATCAAGGTCAGACATTTGGATTTTAAAACTATTAACTGTCTGGTCAATGAAGTCCTGATTAATGCTTCTCTGGTGCCCTTGAGTTTAGCACGCCAGCTATTTCCCTGCTGTGTTTTGCAATGCAATACTCTTCAGTTCTCCACTGGATGTTCAAACCTTTTGTTATAGTTTCATTACTTAACCCAGTTTTTAACCTTGCTACTTTATGACAGAGCTGTCCAGTGTCTGTTCCTTGTTCTTCATTTTGCTGTCTGTTTAACAATGTTCTGGACAAGCTTTGCTGCCTTCATAAAAAAAACCTTTTTTTTTACACTGAGCTTAAATTACACAAAGATGGACATCAGAGAGCAGCTGGGTTGTGTTCAAGATATCACATAAAACAGGTTGGAATACTACATACCATACTTTTCTGATATTTCTTTATAAAAACCTTAAAATTAGGGAATCATTTTCTTCCCAGTTAACAAATATGCAACTAAAACAATAAATCTGGGCTGTCTTGTCTTCAGTCTTTCTGTTCTTTCTGTTCTTAGATATGTCCTTTTAAAAACCAGCTCATTTGAATGGATAAATTACCTCCTCAACATGTCTTCCATTTAATCAGGGTGATAACCTGCTCATTTGATTGTTGACATCTGGCAGGATGATATCTAAAACATGTGGCCCCTGGGTACAGACTTTGGACACAATTGCAGCAATTCTTATACACAAAATGGTTAAAGTGAATTTAATCCGCACATCTTCGTATGCTGGCACTGTATGTAATTGAAAGCAGGTGTGATAAGACACATAAACATTAGGAAATGAAAAGTAAATTTATCCCATAATGCTTGAAACATTTGCAAGAGGTTGTGCACAAAGGGCCAGAGAAGATTTCAGGATCCTCAGGTCTTAGCGGTTAATATTCAAAGGACCGATTTGGTTTTGTAAAGAAGCAAACTAAATAGAGATTGACGAAGCGTGTCGGCCAAACAAAGGCTTCACCCTAAGAAGGCTGTGTGTATATTTGAGAAAGAGTAGTAAATGGATGGACTTCACTAGGTTGGTCATGTATAAAGTCTATAGAAAGTTAATAAAGCAGGGCCCCCACTCTAACAAGCTCAACCCCACATAAACCTAAGTTTTGTCACATTATGGGTTATATTGCTATATTAGTTACATTGACTCAATAATACCATCTGGTACCCCAGTTTATCTACTTACTTCAATCTAAATCCTTGGAAACAATTTCATTTGTCTAACTCTTTATTAAAACTTTGAAATCATACAGCAATGAGTCGATATGAGTGTTGATTATAGGGTCTACGTGCTTTAGGTTGAGTAACACAGATTCCCTTCTAGAGCAACCATATTCACCAAGCGCAAAAACACACAGACCCTTACTTTAACCACCCAAACCTAATTATTCCAGGCCTGCTTTCCTGTGCCAATGAGTGATGTCACCCAGCAAGAGACAGTGGGATTGTTGGATGGGCGCCTGAAGTTGGCCACGCTGACAGGGAGGAGAGTAGAAACAATAAGAGGAGGAAGTTAGAAGCAGATTAGCGGTTGAGAGGTTTGTAAAGAAGGAAAGTGCAGGGAGACCCCCAGAGTTCTGGCCTGCCTTTCATGCTGGGATTAACCTGCATTGCCTCTGAACCCATATAGCCCGATCTACCCTCTGCTCTTTCTACATCTCCCGTAGAGTTTCAAATAAACATTTAAGGCTGAAAGAAAACGCAGGGGGTACCATGAGAGTAAGGTCCCAAGGGGTCTCCCTCTGGGATTAACATCACCGCTGCTCTCATCCCATCATTTCCACCGGAATTCACAGAGACTTTGCTGAAGCTTGTTCATTCTCACCAGATTGTTGCATAACAAAGCCTGGTGCCTTGTCCTGCAGCACTGGAGCTGTTGGTAAAACAAGGCACCCTCGGGCCCCAGAACCCCTGAGCCAAGGCCCAGTTTCTTGTGTTGTGAGGGAAAGCTGTTTATGCTGTAGCTGTGGCCTGACTGACTGGACATTTGGGGCAGACGTCACAACTGCTAACTAATGAGCATTTCAAACCTGTTGAATAGCTTGAAAATATTGTTGAAAATGGTGAGAAACTTGCTCACTTTCTTTCTCTTGTGTTCTTGTACGATTACGTCAACCTGTTGTGGGCGTATTGGACTAGAGTTTTTATTTTCAAAATTTTTTAAATAGGCAGTTGTTTACTGGAGATTTAACAGATATAATACCAAACAAAGCAGTTTTAGTTCCTTTGCCACATTTTTCGGTGATGAAATTGAAAACTTCAATACATTTTGTTGGGTTTTGATGTGGAAGACCAACATAAAGTAGTACATAATGGTTAAATGGAAGGACGTGGCACATAAAGTAAGAATATGACCTCATTTATGTTAGTTCGAATCAGTGATTTTCCTGTTTTTAAGAGAAAGGTGTTGGTTAAATAAGCTCAGGTAGGAGTAGGTAGAAAGTATATCTACATATAAAAATAACCAAAAGAAGCACAAAATCATTTGTGTCTGATCAGAACAAATCAGAATATTAATAAATATGTTTTGATCTTAACCATTTTATAGTTGCTCAGTTGTATATTTAGGGTCACACAATATGTAAAGAGAACCTAGAGTTGGTAATCTCCACCAGGTTTCCTTCCGGGGAGGCCTTGTTTTTAGCCTCATCCATCTTACAGTTGGCTCTGATCAGCTTCTTTAACTAACTGTAGAATTACAGCATAATGCTGCTTCCGGTATCATGTTTTGTTCAATGTTATTAACTAATTCATCTGATCATTGGGAATAGTATTGCACATAAACTTTTAAGAGATGTTTTGGAAGGCATAACTTACTTTATTGAATCATCTGAGACATCTGGGTTTATTTGGACACTATTTTTTTCTTCCCAAGTTCACTTATTTTAAGTAATTTAAACAATTACATTAGATTCCTATAATGGCCAACACTGTACCCTTTTTTTGATACTGAAAAAAATATCCCTAACCTGTGATTTAGACAAAATTCTTTTGCTCTAAGAATGATCTCAAAATAACACCCAAATGACTTAATGTGAATCAGATAAATAGGAAACTAGTATGTTTTTTTTTTTTTTTACTTTCTCCTCCCTGGAAACTACATGCAGGCCCATTCTCCCTTCCTTCCTCTCCCTCGGACACATGGAGCTCTGGCATGTTTGGCGAAGGGTGAAAAGAGAAAAAAAAACAAAGAGACGAGTGACCAATGTGGAGATGTAATGACCAGCTGAGTTATTTGGTCAAACCCGAGCCTGTTGCTAGGCTGTTCTGTGAGAAAGAGAGAGTAGTCCAGCTGAGCTTCATTGAAAAGAACCACCCCTCTGTTTACTTACACGCATATAGTCTTTAGAAGCACTGTGATTACCACCAATTGCCCAGTATTACCTATTATCACTCTTTTTGAGCCTTTATTTGCCACTCAACCTCTTAAAAGGATCTAAATGACTTAATGGTGTGGACAGAAGTTTGGAAATTTCATTGAACGCTAGCTATAAGGAAAGAAACACAGTTTACATAAATGCTTTTAAATATTTTGGTAATTATACCAAACATTTTAAAGAATGATATCTACAGTGGGGAAAATAAGTATTTAGTCAGTCACCAATTGTGCAAGTTCTCCCACTTAAAAAGATGAGAGAGGC
>JAUZNJ010034965.1:0-12468 GCA_034780135.1 Jordanella pulchra
TTCTAAAAACACAAACCTGTGTTTTTAGAATTAATGACTAATTAATGACTAATAATATATATATATATATATATATACCTATATATATATATATATATATATAATGTATTTCATTAATATGAAAATATTAATCATGTTAGCTTTATTTGATAGGTTTGTGTTAAAAATATAAACAAAATAAATGGAAATTTGTTATGAAACAAAATTACTTCAGTTTAAATGTTAGATGAAATATTTTTGTGAGTGCAAGTGGGTATTAGGAAAATCAATTCAATTTGATGAAGACAGTTTATACCCACATTTACCCAAAACTGAGAGCCAACCAGATGGTGCATACAAACAGTCTGGTGTATCTTCAGTGTTGCAGATACGGAAATTACAAAGACAGTGCTAGTCAGTGTCCAGTGTTAAGATGTACTACAGTTTAATACTTTATCTTAAAGTTTACATAGTTAACGTAGGCCAAAGAAAATGACAATTTTCATATTTTTTTATTTTTTATTTAACCTTTGTGTTAAGTATAGGGTAAGACAGGGCTTCTGCCCCTCCCCCACTTGTTGCTGTGCCCTTCTAGCTGCAAAAAAGCTACATTTTTGTCTCAATTTTAAAGGTGTTTTATTCTACTCATATAAACATATATGACCCCACCCCTTGCACACTCACAGATGTTTCTAGAGCTTTTATTTTACTTAAAGGTGACAGCCACAACCTTAGCTCCTCCCAGCCAATAAATGGTGCACTTGCGCCAGGTCCGCTATTGCTAAAGGTTAGCATTAGTAAATATTTAACTGAGGGGAGAGTGGGGACACTTACTATAGTTTTTACTTTTCCCTCTATTTATTTTTTTCCTACATATTGAACTCATCTGTCCCAACATATTGTATATTGTAATATTTAGAAGCCTGATGTAATACAGGATAAAATGTGTTTGAATGTTTTTTTTTTGTTTGCTTTTTTAGAGCAACAAGGGAGAGCTGTAACACCAATTTATTATGAAATAAAACACTTTTTTAACTATGTAACAGTGTAATGTCTGTTGCATAAGCAATCATATTACATTACACTAATATACCATCTAGCGTCTTTTCCAAACATCAAAATTAGGATTGTTTTCAACCAATTTTGAAGATTTTATTGCGATTTTTCTTTGCTCTAACCACAAATATGGAGATGCTTCACTCAACGGTTTGACTATTTTCATGACCTTGAAAGATTGCTTGTCCACAGTCCATTGTTGCAGACATTCAATTTAAGCTTTGGTTAAAAAAGTTATTATTTCTACTACCATGCATGGATCTACATGCTAGCTGCAACTCTCTATTCCATTTAGTGTGGCAGCAAACCCGCTTAAAGCGTATTATCGCCACCTAAAGGGCTGTAGTGAGAAAGCTAGATTCTTAATCTTACATAAGCTCATACTGTCATTTTAGAAGATTATGAGAATCCATTTGAATATTCAAAGGGAAACACCTCGTCACTTGGTTAAACCTGAGATGACAAGAAAGGATCCAAAACCATACTGTATTTATAAAGTTGACTTTTATTTATTTGTCAAATCTTCACTCCTGTGGTCAGTTGAAACATCATGTGGGTCCCTCACCTTATCTACCAATGTTGCATTAGCTATGGTTTCCTGATTGCTGAATCAAGCTATATGGCCGTTAATTTTTTGATGCATACAATGTGGATATTAGCAGAGGTAATCCTTAGAAATATTAGCTACTTTGTTAACCTTGATTCCAGTCTTCGTGAAGGAATGATGGGGTTTGGCTGTTTTAATGTGCTGTAGGATTGTCATCAGTCTAGCTAAGATGCAACGTGAAGATTGCAACTTGTCTTTGTCTTCTATCTCCCCCTACTGGTCCAGAAGGAATGCAGCATCTTCTGCGTAGCTTCTAAAAGGCTCATTGGGGTTAAAACACTTACAGTCCGCGGGGAAATGAGCTGCCCGCCACAGCATTCGCAGCATTTATACTTTGTGTGGCTTTTTGGGGAGTGTTCAGCACAAGATGCAAGTTGACAAAAACCCACTACACGAGGAAGTAAAAAACAACAGCTATTTACAACTTTTACATTGAAATTTTGATATTTCAATAGATTGTTGTGAGCTGCTGCTCACTCGCCATGTTTTCCGTGTGCATCTGTGCATCAGTTACAAGTCCTCTTGTTGCGCGGTGTAGAAATTTTGTTTGTACAAACGCTGTGTGGAGAAGCGTGGAAGCCCAAAATTACGTAATTTGGCCCGACTTCATTGTTCTATTCCTACTGGTGCAGAATCCTGATGCATCAATGTTTGAATATTAACAAAAAATGTCTGTTTTTTTGTTATGCTTTATTTTAAGGTAAGATTTGTATAATTAAAATGTGTTATCGTATAATTTTTATCAAGTAAAATTTGGAAGAGTATAGGCCTAAAGAATCTGTCCCCCAAAAAGCTATTAGACTTATGTCAGAATAATCAGTTTTGGGCTTAAAATAAACTTTTAATTTTTACCCAGTACTGTTTGGCATGTCTGTTAAAGTAGTGAGGAGAGACTGCTCTGACAGTAGGGTGGCTAACCCAGAAGACGGCAGCGATCAGCTGGTTATATTCATTTAAACTTAACAAATGTCTTATAATCTGCATAACAGGCATTATAAAATGATTCCTCTAGTTAGCAAGTGTAAGCAAATGTTCTAAATGTAGGCCTTCGTGTTAAAATAGACCTAAAAGATGAATGATATGAATAATGTAATAACTGTAACCGGGTAGGAGAGTTAACTTTGATAGTTTCTCTTTGATGCTATTCTCGGCATATTTGTTTTTTGTTTTTTTTTTTTACATTTTGTGTTAATATTGATACCATTTTTACTGAGGATTAACGCACCAACCTATGGGTGATTGCAGCTCAACATATTGTGTAGCTCTGTAATGAGAATGTCTTCTGCAGTGTCCTGAGCCTTATAGTGTAAACGACTTAACTTCTGTATGTGCTGACCTGCATGTATAACAGGAGTGAGATGAGGCTGTTGTAAATCTGGTTATGTCTCACATTTGCATTCTTTGCGTGCGTATTTTAGCAAAAGAGAGCTGAATAAGTGCTGCTGCACTCACTATGCACGATGATAATAAATGCTCAGCACATAAAGCTGCTTTACCCACCGACCCTCTGGTCTAAATGCGAGGCATGATGTCACAGTGTGCCGTTTATTCGTCTGTGTGCAATAAAGGGAGAGCAGGGAGGAAAAAAACCCATGCTGACTGAGAGCTGGCTGCTGCCTCTTGTGGAGGAAACATGGCTGCTTGTTAGAGCACATGGCCCTGGGCTGCTTTCTTCCACACACATCTGTGTGCTTCTGTGTTCATGTGTGGCTTTTGATGTGAGCTGTCATGCTTGTCTTCTAATCCCACATGTTTTTTTATCGCTGCAATAATACAAGTCTTAGTTATACAGTCACAGACCTACAGGGACGTTATGACTGATCTGTACATCCTCAGTGAACAAATGAAGGACTGTTTATCTACTAATTTGCTTCTTTCCCTCTATCAATCCAATTGTCACAACAATCTTGCTATGGAAGTCATCAATGATTTCTCTAAAGATTTGGATGCTTGGTTTCTGGGTTTGGTTTTTAATCTTTTGGTTGTTTGATTAGTAAATTCCTTAGTTGGTTTAACCCAACTGATTCTGACTGATGGTTAAACTTCAGTGTTCTGAAGAGGGTCCCACATGTGTTCGCACCTTCACTATTTTTGTTTCTTTACAAGAGAGAAACGTAGGACAGAATATTCCAAGTTTGGCTTTTCACAACTATACTGGTTACTACTTTTAATTCAATTCAATGCTCCACTATTCATTGTGCAAAGTCTTATCATGACGGATTCTGATTTTCTAACCCACCACAGGAGACTTAGAATCAGTTAAAAGATTTTTATGAACAACAAAAGGTATAAAAGATTTGAAGGAGGGAAATCCTGGGATGGATTCACAGGGGGAACAGCTCACTGGAGAAGAGGGGATGGTAAATATTTTAGACAGGGGATGATCTCAACCGTTCTGCAGCTGATGATCTTACTTGAGTTGAAGAGGTTATCTTGTGAGGAGGAGAGGAGCTGATGAGGATTGGGAGATGAACACTTGAGTGGTTCTGAGATCCAGACAGAGGAGGATGGACAGGTTTATCAGGCAAGAGGACAGTTCTCAAGAGGAGCGGATCGGCTGCAAGCTGAGGAGATCCACAAAACTTGTTTGATTAGACTTTGAAGAGGAAGGTGAGACTCAGTCATCCAGTGGGTATTATCCAAGGCGTCACAAAGAGAAAAAACCTGGAGACATGAAAACATCCAGAAATGAAATTGCTCATAAACTGTTAATCCAGCTCAACAAACACACTGGAGGGCTCAGAGAACCGTATCAGGCAAAACACCCAGACGCCAAAGTGAAGACCAACCGCTCCTTAAAAAGCCTCCCAATAATGAGGTAACCAGCCACAGGTGTGTAGTATCCAGGTGATATCGTGTCACCATATGGTAGACAAAGGAGGAACCATAAAACCAACAAAACAGAAAAAAAAACAATCCTAAGTAGCCTAAATGTCTCAAACTTTCATTTGAAAGAACACAAAAACGGTTTCATCTGTAGCTTCCCTCAAGTGCAGAGAAAAAATAAGTATATATTTTAAGGAAATAAATCAAGAAAAGCAAGGTCATTGCTGTCTAAGTTATTTTTATGATTGGTCTTTCACAACGGACTTTCATTATTCTTTTAAAACAAGCTAAAAATCGTATTTCTTTACAATAGAAAACATTCTTGCATTTCATTTTCAGTCTAAAAGTTAAAATTGTTTGAATCAACATTTTTGCATCTTATTTAATATGGAAATTTGTTTTCAATCAAATCAGTCAATCAATTGACCAAAAAGGGCAATTCATTTTGCATCTCTCTCTGGTTAATAGCAACCAATCAAGGAAAAATGACACAGTATAAAACAATCTCATTCAACCACATTTTAGAAGCATTGTTATTGTAACTCAGATATAACTAAAATAAATAAATACATTTTAGATAGGATTTCTTTTATTTAGATGTTGAATAGTGTATTACATATCACTGAGATTAATTACCAGGTTTGTTGTTCTTATTCATCATTGTCTAACCTTTAGTAAACACCATCTCTCTGCCATATATTTTTTTCTGCCCAGCAACTGAACCAGGTGAGTCCAACCTGCACATTGAACTAAATTGTGCAGATTAGACTCACCTGGTTCAGTGGTTGGGTGAAACAAATACATGGCATGGAAATGACTTGTTGACTCCACATCTTCCAACTCTGCTAAAAACTTCTACATTCTCAATGCCTCAGTCTCAGTTTGGTGCATCTTCATATGCAAAGTCACTTTGTGTAAAAATCCTTCTTGTTTTCCATTTCTTTGGATTTAGATAAAAGAAAAGAATGAATCAAACATAATTAACTGGAAATGTTTCTGGGTTGTTGCTACCTACGCTGTTGTATGATCTTTTTAATTCCACTGTGTTTACAATAGTTTTAAGACACTCATCAGTATCTTTCTATTTAGTGTTTTCCAAAAGCTACAAAGCCGCATGTGTAGAAAATTAAGAAACAAAATAAAGTACCTAAACATGCAGACTTCTTCTACAAACATTTTGATGTCTAACTCTAAGATGCTGAATAAATTCAAACGTTAAAGCTTGACAGGATGCCCACCTGTATAAAAAAGGTCAGTTTGAGAAATCTTGCTAATTATAAACAAAGTCAACTGTTCGTGGTATAGCTAAGGGAAAGCAATTAGGAAAACCAACAAAGCTTCCACGCAGTGACAAAGGATGCATGACATGCACAAGTTGCCAACTTCACTGTAGAGTGAAGAGATAATCTTCCAGATCTCATGAGGGCTTAGCTAAAGGAAAGTTCATATAGAACTTTACAAGCACAATGCAAAGCATTTTGTTTATTCGACGTTGGAGCTTGGTTCTTAGCTCCAGTGATGGCAACTAATCTATCAGCATCTAAAATTAGAGAGAAGGGTCACAAACACATGAATAAGCAAGTTTGGTGTTGAGTAAGAGAGCCTTGATAAGGAATTCTTGAATTATAGCAGAGTTTGAAACTCAAGCCATGATGTCCAATGTCAGTGTCTGTTATTAGAAACGCTCCGCTGAATGAGGCGTTACATTTTCCCATTAGCACACGTATACAGCATGTGGACAGCCTTCCCAGAAAGCAATGCAGTTTCTTTTTACATAGAACCACTTCACAACTCATCCTATGTCAAGACACTTTGTAGAGTCTATTCAATCAAATCATACAAAAAGAAATGTTAGGAAACCCAGATTGACTTGAGTCATCGACTTTGAAGAAATTACGTCTTCTAGATGAGCTTGTAGTCACGGTGGACAATTGCTAACATTATGTCGTTGACTTGGCAGCAATTTCTTTTACAAAATATGTGTGTTGCACAAATGGAGAGGGAAACTCTGTGTAAACAGGCAGGAAGCTTCAGCAGAACCAGGCTGAGTTTCAATGGCTTTCTGCCACAACTTAATCAGGGTTTGAGAAGACAGAGCAGATTCACAAAAGGAATATGGAAGCACTGATCCAGGAGTGCTTTTTATGTTACAGATAGTGGTTGACTAGCTTCATAGGTGGCTCTGTCTGAAACACAGTTCAGCAGATGAATTCTAAACCAGTGTTCAGGTCAAAAGAATAAAAGACCACATATAGCTCAATGCAGTAAAACCGCAGCAAAGAGCTCTGAAGGAGAGAAACAAGACTAAACACCAAAGAAAAAGGCCAACTGTATCATTGATTACATAAAGTTATCGACAGCAGTTGATTTTTTTCCTCAGTTTGACAGAGTGCCAGGGCAGATGTAGCTACAATGGAGAGAAAAACAGGAAAAAAACAGGAAGTTAAAAGTTGAGTTAATTAGAAATGGGAAATTGGAGAATAAAAGTAAAATTGAGGAGAGTGGGAGAAAGGTTGTCCCAATGTCCTCCAGCAGCCTAAGGTTATAGCTGCCAACCATAGAGAGATTCAGCTGAGCCTCTAACTAAAAGGTTTATCAAAGAGGAGGATTTTGAGCCTATCATTAAAAACAGACCGGGTGTCTGCCCGATGACTAAATTTACTTTCAGAAATTCTTAGAAGAACCAGTAAACATGCAGTTTGGGAGCAAAGTGCTCTGCAAGCAACAAATGAAACATTCAGATCTATGATATGAGATAACTGATTAGTATGACTGGCTGTTTCAAACATGAGAAGGAAAAAGTGGAATTCTGTTCTGGTTTTTACAGGATCTTAAAAAATGTAGCTCTTAAAAATCCCAGTCAAACCCTATATTAAAGCATTTCTGTTAAGAACGGATACAACTGAAGTATTTGTGTGTTGAAGCAAAACAATATTAATTGCATTTTATGGTGTCTTGGCAAACTATAGCGGGCTAATTTTCTGTCTTCCATACAGGGCATCCAGGTTTTAATCCCTGCTGTAGCTGGAAAGATATTCGGCATAAAAACTTTGATAAATATCATTGTCTCTGTTCTTCGACTACTGTACACACCGATGCATTTCTGCATGCTAAGCAGAGGTCAATCCCCACACACAGAACCAAGAGAAGTGTTGCAGCAAAATCTGATAAAAACTCAGTCGGAATCGATCTCAGTTTAACTCTGCTTGGCAGAGGAATGAGGATTGCCTGTTTTTGATGCATTACTGTGCAAAGAGCAGAATGCAATTTATAATGATAGCTGGGAAGTGTGAAAAACACATACTGTAGCTGATGTCTCAAGTATAGGTGTAATGAATATATTAGAGCATGCTGGTGAGGATACTGACCCGCTGTATCCTGTTTTGTCAGCTAAAATTAGGATACCCTCCCTACAAATGGGCATTTCTTGTGTATTTATGTCCTCTGGTCAACACAATATCACATGTTTTGGATTGCTCTAGTTGCCTCTGTTGTGTTGCCCTTGAGTAAGCAGTGGCTGCACATGTTTGGGTTTTTTTTCATCCCTTTTCAGCCCATTGAGGTGCTTGCTGATGCATACATCTTAACATATCGGTAGCGCCTGACCTAAGAGCTACTTTATTTCCTTTTACCAATCAGGTGTTTTGTTGTCACCTTATGAATAATGTGTGTGTGTTTGAACCTCTATTGGTTTCCTGACTCAGTGGAACAAGTCTGACCCAGAACTGTCAGATCCATGTGTCTCCTTAAAAAGATGCAAACTCTAACTCATACAAACAAACAGGGCTCCATTTTCAGGGATTTTTGAAAGTTCTTTCACCTAAAAAATACATAAACCTCCATCGCAACGTGCATCAGTGCCTATATTTATGTTTGCCTCAGCAGTGAGATAAAAATGGCACAGCACTGACATTTTATCACCCACGCATACATGTAGCATATTTATTCATAGGCAAGAATGAATATGTTCATTAGCTGCTGAGAATAGAGTCTCAGATTAACATGTCAGCCCATTACTGTGCATAATGCTCCTACTGCAGCTCTAGGAGATGGGCTTGCCGTAGACAAATTAAGCTTGAACCACACGCATGCCGATCCTGGCATTGCACACGCTCAAACACATTGTTGCTTTTCGTGTGAAGAAAACTGTTCCGACACTGTCAGAGGAAATGTGCTGTAAAGCTGCCGCATGTGCATATGTGAGCATAGAGCCTGGGAGTGGAGGAGCATCATGTGCCTAAACAAAGCAGGTCATGGTTTTTCAAGTGTCACCAATTTCACAAAACATATTTGTCTGTTGGGATGATAACAAATAAGAATTTAGTATTAGTAAAATATTTTAAAATGTTCTGATGAATCAAATTAGAATATGTAATTCAGCTTTATTTAACTTCTCACTTTGACTCTAAAAAAAATATTTAAAGCACTTATAATCAGCTAATTTTAACCAAATGCTTTCATATTTTGCTTGAATATCCCCATCGGTTAATATTCCTCATTCTCTACCTCTAAGATTCAATTTCTCAAAAGATGCTCATGAAGGGTTTGATAGTGTGTGGGTGTGAAAGTGTGTCTGTGTGAGTAAATAGGTGTGTGTGTTCAGACACCTGTTCCAGTCAGACTCAACAATGGCTATTTTTGCCTCCATACACGGAGCTGAGATAAATCTACAGCCCTCCGTGCCCTTCTAAAAACAATTGTCTTTGTTCTAGTTTCCTCTCCTCTGTTTTCTCTGTGATAAACGTCTTCATGCATATAAGGGTCTATATGTTTTATTGTCTACGGATGTCAGTTTTTCATACTGTAGCTGTGTTCTGTAGGCCCTTGTCTACAGAGTGAATTTTCTTGCATTATTGTTTAAAGCAAATAACAAATTTGTAAATAAAAGATTATTTAAAAAAGCAATCCAGTAATAAACTCTGAGAAATTTCTTGATCAGAAAAGTTTTTCAAAGTAGCTTTGCTGTATATTTGCTTTAGGTTTTTTTTTAATAATTATTTTTCAAACTTTATTTTATTGTTCTTTCTTACATGTTTTAGATTTTAAAATTGATTTTCTTATTTCTTTTTAACAGTTCGCTTTCTTCGCTTGAAATCCAATACAAACTCTTGCTCTTGACCAATAAAAATATTGTTGCTAATGTTCACGCAACCAATAGAAATGCAGCCTGTCTAGAAGCGAAGAGAATGTGATTTGTAGAGCAAAATAAAAAAGGAATGTAATTTATTAAACTTTTCCTCAAAGGTGAAATGCAAAAATATAAAACGAGAAAGAAATACATTATGAACAATAAAATAAATAATAAAATGTGGAAAAAATAAGATATGATTTTAAAAATGTAACCCAAAAAATAACATCTGAAATGAAATACAAAAAACATTTTGAAAAAATCAAATTAGAAAAAATACAATTTTAAACAATAAAATATTGAAAAAGAGCAAAGTTATTCTCCAAACTATTGTTTTTTTTTCTTAAGTTTTCAAAGCTTCATTTCTGGTTCAGGTTTTCTTTTAATTTCCATTTTTATAAAAGGTGTACTTTACTTTACAACAATGATGAACTGTCAGGCAGTAGCTTTTGTTAATGAGGTAAAGAGCCTTTTCCTCTGAGGTTGCTCCAAGTGCAAAAGTTTCCACCTTTGTTTCCCCTCGGGTGCTATAGTTCCCTAGCTATAGGGTTGGTGAGTTCTTATTTTTCCCTGTTTCTCACACATTAGTTTATCTCTATATGTTGCTTGCTCTTTCATTCTGTCTCACCCTTTTTCAATGTTCATGGCCTACTGCTGCTGTGGTTGACTGTCGAGCTACAAAGTACTACCAATAGGATAACCCTGGCTGAGAGGATTGCCTCAATCAAACAGGAGTCCAATGATTTCTTTTGGAAAGCAATTTTATCTTTAACCAAATCTGAACATCAGGAATCCGATACTGAAATCCTCTTAGAATTTAATTTTTCAGAAGTTTCTCATCTTAATTTATGACATTTCCAAGAATCAGTGCAATAATTTTACATAAAATACTTGGTTTAATGGCTACTCAAGTACTTAATAATTGTTGGATCAAAACATTAAAATTTAACCTTTAAAATAATGTAATCAGAAACACATTTATGTCCAAGTTCAGCTTTCCAGGAGGTAAAAGAATCTAAAGAATTATAGTGAACTTTGTAATTTATCGTTTTGTTTGTTATGAATGTGAGTTTTAATTTAACTTAATTTGCATTCATTTAATGCAATTTTCAAATAAATATATATATATATATATTAAATGTAATAAATGTCAAAGTATAGAACAAAAAAAAACAAATAAATAAAATTATTACAAAATATTATAATAAAATCTACTGTCATGACAGCTCCTCTTACTGGTGGTGAGCAGGTAACCAGAAATGTTACTCAAGTAAGAGTAGCAATTCTATCACAGCAATGATACTTAAGTAAAAGTTAAAAGTAAAAGTGCATTTTTTATTTTTTTTAGTTTTAATTAACTGGGAGACGAAATCAAAAAAGTGATTTTTTCATGTTGGCCTAACTTTAGGGATGCCGTCAGAACAGCGGTCCGTCTCATCAGACGTCTCAGAGGGGTTTGGATGCAGTGCAAGTCTAAAAAAGGGGAAAGCAGATCATAGATGATAATTTGTGATTTTATATGACTTCAATAAATACAAAAATGAATGTGAAACCTCCATCTTTGGGTCAATATTTGTTCTGCTATGATATGACAAGGTGCTTTGAGTTAATTTATGAAGGCCAGCAGAAGGCAGCCTTGCAGGCTTGGCTCTAAGCCAGCATAGTTACTGTACTAAAGGTAGTTTGTGCATGCAGTTACAGTATGAGGGAGTGTGGGTGTCAAAGCTGATGGATGTTAAAATGCTGGGGGAAGGAGCTCCACTGTCTTTTAATGCAGTATTTAAAGGTGGAACAGAATTTTATAACTTGAATACATTCACAGGAGTAAGCTTTTCCTAAACAGTTAAACTAACACAAATTCTAAGTTATTGTGATAATATTCCTCTTTTGAGGACAATTGATTGTAGTTTTAAAAGGCAACAAATAAATTAGCTGCTTTTTAATTGGGTTCAAATAATTATGGATTTTAAACAAGACGTTTAATTACACTTAAGGTTTATTGGACGACTCATACTGTCATTGTTTACAGTCGGAATTCCCAATTAAAAACTGTCAAAAGCTTTATTAGCACACCACCCTGGCATCTTCAAACACATCATTTCTTTTCACAAATGTCTCCATCTCATTCCAAGAGTGTGTGTGTTTGCAGTATGTGTAAGTGTGTTCGGCCCACAGCTAGCATTGCTTATGCATGGGTGGCTGAAACAGCTTTGTGCGCCCTGATAGGAGGATATTAAGGTGAGGGGAGGAAGGGGCACAGGCAGATGAGAAATTACTATGTCTCATTGGTCTGTTACTGAAGCTCCGATCTTATGCTGTTTGTTATGTAAGCACCAAATAGTGGAGCTAAGGTTGGAGGAAATTGGAGCATGAAGTGAGCAGCTGAACGTCACGGGGAAGCTCTGGAGGAGAGAGAACAGAATAGGGACTGACACGGAAACAAGAGGTCATGGTTTGTCTGAACGTGCTGAAGTATTGCTCTTATCTGCATTCTTCTGATACTTTTAGGACTTTCACACCAAAGATGCACCGATCCGATACCTGGATCGCATATCAGCTCCAGTATTGACTAATTATCTGCATCAGATATGGTGATTTGGTATCGGATTTCCAGTCCAGTGCACTTTACATGGAACTGTTATTTCTTTCTTTTTGCTATTTATTTGTTGCTATTTATTTGTTTATGAATGATAATAAGATTTACTGGAAGATCAGTTGATTTTCTTTAATCTGTGTTAAATTGTTACCTTTTTTTGTTAACATTTTTTTGTCATGGCTAAAGCCTTCACTCACATGGCAAGATATACAGTTGTGGTCAAAAGTTTACATACACTTGTAAAAAACATAATGTCATGGCTGTCTTGAGTTTCCA